>PVJS01003623.1:0-67951 GCA_004027185.1 Glis glis
AGAGAAGAGAAGAGAAGAGAAGAGAAGAGAAGAGAAGAGAAGAGGAGAGAGAAGAGAGAGAAGAGAAGAGAGAAGAAGAAAAGAAACAGAAAAAGAAAAAGAAAGACAGGCGATCCCCTTAATGAGGCCACACATTGGCACAACACACTCAGTGTCCCTTTCTAACATTCCCACTTGCCTTACCCCTCTATTCTTTTATTTAAGCTCACTACTTCATTCTTAATTTTTTTCCACAGTGCAATCCTATGTATGTAATGAGTTGGAAATAGGGCCACGATGCCTTACGATACTGTGGAAACTTTATTTTGCATTTCCTTTGAAATAAATTACCCACTTGTGGAAAGAAGAGGCTGTGACAGCTAACCGCTTCATTTTGTAACTATTAACCTTTTAATGAGATTCAAATCTCCTCTATTTGCTTGACCTCAAACTCATTTAAAGAAGGAATTTCATATTTTTAAACACTTTCATTGGTGCACTGTAATCTCACATCATTAGGTAGTTCAAGAAATTTCTTATGTAGGGGAAAAAACAAGAAAAGTTCTGGCCCATACACTTGTAAAGGAAGTTGAGTCAGCACCATCCCAGGCTCTGAGAGCAGGGCACCGGAAAGCTAGAACACAGCTAGAGCACAGGGGGTCAGTAGGTGGTGGAAATGAGATGTAGACAGGACACTCTGGGTGGTGGACTGAAGGTACTGATGGGTGAGAAACAGGATTTGCAAAGGCTTCTGAAGGGACCTGTCATTCCCAAAGTGTGCGTCAAGTGTCTTGTCCTTCAAGTGATGCATTGGGAGGTAACCCTCGGGTGCTGGCCCAGATGCTTCCAACTCTCCTGTCTCTCTGGCAGTCAATGTCTAACCTTTGCAGATCAATCCTGCACCTGAGGGTTTTGAGAAAACACTCTGTCTTGCTGAGTCTGTTGCCTTCCTAAGCAGCTGCTGGCAGGTGGGGACAGAGAAGTCAAGGGCAGCAGCATTTGCTTCCCACAGGGTGGACCTCCTCCAGGGGGATCCAGACTCTAGGAAAGCCTTAGATAGACAATCTTCCTCACTCTTTCCCTGTGAGTCACTCAAAGTTGGGACTCCTCATGCCATGAGCATAAGTCCTACGTCAGGACTTGCTGTGACTCCTAGAAGCGTGTATCAAGCAGCACCTTATTAGAAACAGACCAGATCCATCGGCATGTTTTTTTTTTTCTTTTTGCTTGAAAGGCTTTCCCCCTTTATTTCTCACTCCATGAGTTGGACTTTCTTAAATAAATACATCATCTTGACAGAAAATGTGCAATAAACAAATATTAAGATGACGTTTGAAGATTTATAATGAAGACCCCCACCATTAGATGCACCATCAGTGGGGCTATTTCAAAATTATCCTGAATGTCACTTTGTCAGAGAAAGCTACTTAAAGTCTAGCTGATTAATTAAGGATTAAGGAATGTTAAAGGAAGTCAATATTCTCACTGCTGTAATCCAAAAGACCTGACCACACAACCTAGAGGAAGGAAGATTTATTTGCTCACTTTTTTTAGAGATTCCAAATTCACTCCTTATGAGGCCTGGGTCTGGAGCTAAGTGCATGGCGGATGATGGGAAGCAGAGAGAGGCAGAGCACACAGGTGCTGCTTGCTCCTCACATCACAGAGGCCAGAAGCAGAAAACAAGCAAGTAACCAGATTTAAAGACACAGGCACGATCCCTAAGGCCCACCCCCAGGGACTCACCTTCTCCAGCCACACCCACCTGCCTAGGTTACCCCCCAGGCCATGGTCAATGCAGGCCATGGATTTATCTACCGATGAGATTACAACCCTCATGATTTAATTGCATCAACTCTAAACATTAATAGATGAGCTCTTCAGGGGGTAGTCTATATCTAACCATGACAGATACAAAACAACAATGAAAGAAATCAAGGAAGAGCTAAATAAATTGAGAGATATTCCGTGGTCAAAATCCCAGCATGCTATTTCATAGATAACAACACTCTGACATTGATGTTTATATAGAAAGGCAAGACTCTAACAAGCAGGCCATTGAGGAGGCGCACAGTTGAGGAGCTGATATGACTAAGTTTCAAGACTTACTGCACAGCTACCTTAATCAAGACAGCATGGTATTGGTGAGAGAATAGATACACAGATCAATGGAACACAAAAGGCGATCCAAAAATAGATGTGCAAAATATAGTCAACTGATCTGTGGGGGAAAAAGCACAAAAGCGATTCAACGAAGGAAGAAAAGTATTTTCAATAAATGGTGCTGGAAAAATTGGGTATCTATAGTTTTAAAAAGGTGAACCCATGTGGAGACCTTAAACCTTCCCCCCAAATTAACCCCAACTGTCCCATAGAACTAGCTATAAAATGCATCTTTTTAAAACATCAAAAAGAGTAGACAGGAGGAAAAATCAGTGGTGCTGGGTTTGATGATGAGTTTTTAGATACAATACAAAAAGCATAATTGATTAAAGAAGAAACAATGAGTTGAACTTTATTGAAATAAGAAACTTCTGCTTTGCAAAGAGAAAAGTCAATCAGAAAAGACAATCCACAAACTGGGAGAAATATTTTCAAGAGCACATATTATGGAAAAATTGTATCTAGAATATGCAAATAACACAGAAGAAGAAAATAAACTCAGTCAAAAGTGGGCTAATGATCTAAACAGACAATAAAAGAAGATGCAGACAGGGCAAAAAAAACAAAACAAAACAAAACAAAAAAAAACATTAAAACAGGTTCAATGTCACTTGCTAAGAAGGAAATGCAAACTAGTATAACAATAAGATACTATTACATATCTTATAAAATCAAACCTGAAAATAAGAATTGCTGGTGAGCGTGTGGAGCAACGGCACTCTCCTTCATCGCTGGTCGGAAGAATGCACAATCCCAACACTTAGGAAGACAGTTTGCAGTTTCTTACAAAGCTAAATGCACTCTCACCACAAAATACAGCAATTGCATTCTGAGGCATTTGTTCAAATGATTTGTAAACTTTTGTCTACATAAAACCCAGAATATGACTGTTTTGCATATGATTGCTACAATAGTTTTACATATGATTCTTTCAGACTAGAAATAATCAAGATGACCTTCCATGAATGAAAGAATAAATAAGCCAGACATGGTGGCACATGCCTGTAATCCCAGTACTTCAGAGGTTGAGACAGGAGGATCACAGGTTCAAGGCCAGCCTCAGCAACTTAGTGAGACCCTCTTTCAAAATTAAAAATATAAACAGGGCTGAGGATTTAGCTCAGCCCTTAGAATGCTCCTGGGTTCAATCCTAGGCATCACAAAAAAATAATGACAAATAAATTGGTGTGCCTCATATATTAGAATACTATTTGGCAATGAGAAAGAATAAGCTCTAGAGCTACAAAACATGGTTGAATCTTATATGTGTATTTCAGAGTGAAAGGAGACAGTTTGAAATGCTATATACTATATATTTAATTTACATGACCTTATAGAAAGGGCAAACTGTAGACACAGTGAACAGGTCAATGGTTGCCATGGTTTTATTTTGTGTGTGAGTGAGGGTTGACTGAATGAAGAACAGGGGACTCTTTAGGACAAGGAAACAATTCTGTGTGATACTATCAGGGTGGATAAATGACTCTATACATTTGAACCATACAGTATGACATGTAAACTTTAATGTTTGCAAAATTCTAAAACTCATTTTTCCCAAGTGGAGGTATATAAAAAGTCTAAATATTAATATCTAGAATATACAGAGAACTCAAGAAACTCACCAATAAAAAACAAACAACCCAATAAAAAAATGAGCAAGTGATCTAAATAGACATTTCACAAAAGAAGAAACATAAATGGCCAATAAATTTATGAAGAAATGTTCAACATCATTAGCAATTAGAAAGATGCAAATCAAAACTACCCTAAGATTTCACCTAACCCCAATTAGAGTGGCAGTCATTAAAAACACAAACAATAACAAATGCTGGTGAGGATGTGGAGAAGTAGGAACTTTAATACACTGTTGGTGGGATTGCAAAATTAGTGCAACTAGTTTGAAAAACAGTGTGGAGGATCATCAGAAGACTGGGAATGAACCTACCATATGACCCAGCAGTACCACTTCTAGGCATCTACCCAAAATAATGGAAACCAAACTACCAGAGTAATGTAATGCAGATGTGTTTATAGCCGCACAATTCACATTGCCAAACTATGGAACCAGCCAAGATTGTCCATCAACAGATGAATGGATCACAAAACTACGCGATATGTACACAATGGAATTTTAAGCAGCCATAAAGAAGAACAAAATTACATCATTTGTAGGGAAATGGATGGAATTAGAGAACATTATGCAAAGGGAGATTAGTCAGTCACAAAAAGTGAAAAGTTGGATGCTCTCCCTAATATGTGGAAGCTAGGGAGAATAGGGCATAGGAGGGAGTCCAGATAAAGATGGAGAAAACCTCAGATGAGTAAAGAAGGCCGCCTAGCTGAGGGAGATAGGAGGGGGGAAGAGGGAAACACCCTAATGCACAGGATGTACACACACAAACTTATCAAAGTCAACTACTATGCTGAGCAGGAGAAGGAGGGAAGGGGGAGGGAATGGGGGTGGGAATTGGGGGAGGGCTAATTGAACAATGTGTGCATGTATACTTCTACTACCCTGAAACCCTTCAAGATGTATGATTACAATGCACCAATAAATAAAAAAAAATGTATAAAGTAAAAAAAATAAAATAAACACTATACAAATGTTCCTTGATTTATACAGCAGGTTTATATCAAATAAATCCTTCACAAATTGGAAAAATAGTAAATAAAGATGTATTGAATACCTGACCCACTGAGCCTCCTAGGTCAGCAAAACAACACACTGTGGGGCCTGTCTTCTCCCCTGTGAAAGCAGGAGATGAGGCTGTGGCTCACAGGCAGTATGTCCAGCATGGCCACAGAATATCTTGCTGCAGATCTGCCTGGGGCAAGATCAAAAGTCAAAATTCTATGTATGGTATCACTTTTGCACTATTGGTTAAGTTGAAAATTCCTAAGTCGAATGACGGTAAGTTGCAGACAGTCCGTACATAAATACTGGAATTGAACAATTAAGTAAATCAGTGGTGTGTGATGTGAATCTCTTTAGAGGAAGTAATGGGAGAAGAAGTCCCCAATGACCTACAGGGTAGCTCAGGTTAGTGGGTCAAAGTTGGAGACTTCAGTGTGAATTAATGATAGAGCCTAATGTTGATGTGGAGATACTCATTGTAGCATGTATCTATACCAATCGTCGTGCATTTAACACGTTTTACATACATGAGCACAGCAATCACATGTATTAATTTTACAGAAGACATCAAAATTTTGCAGAATCAGCTACTTTAGGACGGGTAGGTGCCAGCATGTGCTTCTCCCGGGTCCTATGAGACACCAATGGGCCTGTTGCTGCCTGTGACTTTGTCTACAGTACAGTTCCACTAGCTTCAGAAAGTCTATTTTTCCACCAGTTCCTTTCACACCTAGAGCTTCTGTTACTTTTCTGGAAGAACTTCCATGAACAGTCTGCGCATCCTTAATTAAGGAACACTTTACAAATACCAGACACCAGTGATTCTTGACAAAGCTCAAAACCAACCAGTCTAGTTCTCATGGGAAAACACAGTTTGTCCATCTCTGCTTCTGCCTTTTGGGGTTCTGCAAAATCTATTTGTCTGGAATGGCTAACATAGTAGAAAGAAAAAGATCAGAGTGTGCAGAATGTGACCTAAGTCTTACATCTGCCACTACCCAGCTTTGTGACATTAGGAGGGACACTTAATATACTTTGCTCTCAGTTTACCCATAAATACACAAAAGGATCCAGAATGGGTACATACAAGGCCTGGGCCAAGGTTCTGCTCCATAAAATGATGGCAAATATCTTATATTTGGTCAGAAAACGAAGCATCGTTCGTGAGATTTCTAGTAAGACCAACAGTAACTTATTAGCCTGCAGTGCTATGATTAATTATTCTTCACCCTTAGAGTTAATCTGAAACATGCAACCTAAATCACTCTACTTACCTGTAGCTCTAATTCTTCGTGATTAAATTGTTGCTCATCTTGCCCAATGAACTGCTTCATTGTAATTAAGAAAATCATTGTTTAGAATTCTTCCTTCTAAGTCCATGCATTTCCACCTACTATTATACCAAATGTTCTCACCTCTCTTTCTCTACCCCTTCTATGATGCCCTCCACGAGGCATGTTTTAAAGTCTTTTAAATTTCTTGTGACTGAAACAGCTAGCTGCTCAGAAAACTCCATTTCCTTTTCTTCATGGACAGACTGGACTATGTTCTGTACTCTTTGTTATACCTACATGCAGCCATATGAATGATTTCTGGATAATATCATCATGTGATCAGGAGGCTAGACAGTTTGTATGAACCTACCACAGCCATTCTGTGTAGTTATTTCTCAGTCTGTTGACTGGACGTGGTGCTTCACAGGCCCTTAACGATTTCAGAGCTACTGTATGCAAGAGCCGGGGTCCATGTGTTACTCAGATACACACAGCTAGTGCAATGCAGAAGGGAGTTCTTGAGTTTGAGCCCTTACAGGTGTGTGGATTGAATTTTTGAAAACTGCTAGCATGTCTCAGCTACTATACTCTGATCATACACGCAATTAATTTGAAAATGAAATAGCAGGTTTGCTCTTCTCTACCTAACTTTGCCCACCTATGAAAATGCACTGATTTTCCTGGGGTGAATTAGACACTCTCCTACAACATGCCACGAGAAACCTGGCCAAGCTAAGCAAGGGTGCGCTCACCATCTTCTGCTCTCTGTTTACTCCTCTGTCTGCCCATGTGACTATCCATTCACTGGGAGTGAAAGATGCATTTACTTCCACACCTAAGACCTCATGTTTTCTTCCATCGTGACTATTTGCCCAAGGGCTTAATAGATATTGTTGAATGAATGAATGAGTGAATTGCAGCACTACACTATACTCTGAGTTTTTTACTCCCACAGAACCCTCTAACCTGCCAACCTGAGAGAGCCCTAGTCATTCCCCACCCTCTAAGCCTAATAGCAAATGCTACCTGGACTTTGAACCTCAACAGGACTTAAGTTTGACACACCCCTCCTGCTTATACTACACTGTCCACATCTCCCTGAAACAAGAATTTTCTTGAATTGCTTCTTTGCATCCATGTCCTCCCAGCAGATGGTAAAATACAAATCAAACAGATTGATGTTCAACAGATGGATGAATAACGGAGCATACTTCACACCAGAGAAGACCTTGAAAGTACAGCTGGGTGGATATTAGACCTGTTCATCCATTACTGAGGACTTTTACTTGACAACAAAGACTTGCCTGCTGCTTTGAAGCTAGCCCTGTCTATGTACTATTGCAAATGTGAGTGGTTGTGAGGGAGGCAGGGGAGAATCATGATGCTGGAGGGTCGTGGTGAAAAAGCACATTGTAAAAATAAAATAGCACAGAACAGCAGTTCTCAGTGTGACCTCTGGACCGAGAGCCTCACGATCACCAAGGAACTTGCATAAAACACAAATTATCAGGCTCCAACTTACACCTACTGAAAGAGAGACTCGAGGGACAGAGGCCTGAATCTGATTTTAACCAGCCCCATAAGTGAGTCTAACCTATAACGATGTTTGAGAAGAGCTAGCGTGCTGATGAAGCCTGCTGGCATGGGGAAAAGCCATAACCCCAGAGGCACTTGGGCACCCATTTGTCTCCCCAGCTATTTTCTGCACCATCAACTAGCTGAGTGTCCTCAGAGAAGTGATGTAACCCCTTCCTTGCCTGTATATTTAGGATCCTGAAAGATTTTTCTTGGTTGTCTTTGTAGTTCTAAAATTCTAAAATGCTATTATTAACTACTCATATTATTACCTGTTCTTGTTAGCATTCTTGCAGGTATAGTCTAAAAGATTGACCATGTAACTTATAGGAAAGAAGATTTATTTTCTTATGGTTTTGGGTTCAGTCCATGTGAGGCTGGGGACTATGGATCTCAGGGCATGGCGGCAGGAGGCAGAGGGGAGAGCACATGGGCTGTGTTCCTCACATCATGGAGGCCGGAGCAAGAGAGAGAGCAGGGGGAGGAGAAATCATATATAATCCCCAAGGCCGCACCCCCAGGGATCCATCCCCTCCAACCACACCATACCAGCCCACGCTACCACCCAGATTATCCACTGCTGTGATTACAACCCTCATGACTCAATGACATCGGCTCCAAAAATGAACGAGTGAGCTCTTTAGGGGACATTTTCTTTCTAACTACAACATGACCTAAATGAATGCGCTCCATGAGAAGCATTGTAAAAGCCTATCGCTTTTTCTCCAACCACCCAACATGACCAATTGAAAGAACTGCGCATTTTGCTGTATGTGCCTTCCTCAGTATAAGTACAGAGTTCTGGTGAATCCCATGCCGAGCCTCTTCGACATCTGCATGTTGGAGAAGAGCTGGTGCTCTGGCAGCGGTACCTGGGTTCTACACGTATTCAGGAGACAAGCTCTATGGTAGTTTTGCCTTGATTTGTCCATCTTCAACATGTGGGTAAACCTTCATAGCCAATGTTACAGGATCCTATTAAGAACTTGTTTAATATCAGAAATTTAAAAACTCATTAGATAGCTAAATCCATGCTTATTTATAGATGTGTCAAAGACTTAATAATGCAAAACCATGAGAGAAACAACAGTCTACTACAGAAATTTCTTTATTTCATTTTTCTAAAATGGTATAAAACATTTAATTTATTGATCTTTTGGAAAATTTGATGCACCATCACTATATTACAACTAAGTCATTAATCTTACGGCTCGTCAACATTAACCAGTTTGCTTTCATGATGTTGCTGATGAATCAGCTTTTTATGCAGAGATTTCAGAGAAAGGCCTTTTGAGAAATATGCAAGTTCCCTCTGTATGCTCACAAAAGCTATATTCACTCTGTTAAGTTTCTCATCATTCACAAAGTTTATCTTCTTAAGGTTAATAGTAACTGGTTTTACTTTGTTTATAGCATTAAAGTTATTTTGGGGGTCTGGCTATGTGAATTACATTCCTGGGCTTCTTCCCCCTTAATTTATTCCTGGTCATATTCTTTCTTACTTGTGTGCAGGGGCTTAAACATCAGTACGCACACAGTTCGGCTATTACAGAAACTGAATCCTACCATTCTAGAAGGTAGAAGACGAAGATCAAGGTGTCAGCAGGGGCTATAGTTTAGATCTGGAATGTTCCCCAGAGAGCTCACGTATGAGCCAATGTGGCAGTGTGGAGAGGTGCACTAATGGAATCGATTGTGAGGGTTCCGACCTGTTCCATGGATTAGGCTACTGGTGGCTGCATGAACCACTGGGAGGTGGAACCCAGGTGGAAGAAGTAGGTCATTGGAAGGGTTTGTCTTCTCCCTGTCCCTTCCTCTCTCTCTGTCCCTCCACCCCACCCCCACCTCTGTTTCTAAATTGCCATACCTGAGCTGCTTTCCTCAGCCACACCCTGCAGCCATGATGTTCTGTCTTACCTCAGGCACGAAGTAATAGAGCTGGCCCACCATGGACTGAATCCTCTGAAACTCTGACCCAAAATAAAGTTTTCCTCCTCTAAGTTTTTTTTGTCTCGTACTTTGGTCACAGCAATGACATGCTGACTAAGCAGCAGGGTTAAATCCTTCTGAGGCCCCCCTTTCAGTTGGCACAGGGCTGTCATCTACCCCCATGTCCCAACCTCTTCTTTCTATAGGGACACCAGTCAGATTGAATTAGGACCTATCCTGGTGATCTCATTTGAACTTAATCTAAAATACAGTCACATTCTGAGGGATCGAGGTTAGGACTGCAACTTATGTGTATGTGTATGGGGGGGTCATGATTTGACCCATAACGTGGAATTAATTGTAGTGTCTACACAGAAATTTAAGCAGTGTTTGAAAAAAGGTTGCTTATCCCTAAAGGTGAAAAGCTTTTAAGATCCTTGATTAGATTATGGAATGGATGAAAAGAATACTTATGCCCATATATGTTTGGACCATACCTCAGAATAGATACTTTATTTTTTAATTAAGTTATTCTGACTGGCTTAAGTAAAGAGTCAAACATATAATGTTATAGTAATTAGGGCATAAACATGTAGATAATATATAGTTGTAGTAACTCTAATGTAATGCTCAATTCCATCTTTTACTCCTTTCGACAATAAAAGAGCTGAAATTTCTATCATGAAAGAGAAACCACAGAGGTTTAATTCTAATAAAATCTTGAGTGTATAAAATGCACATACTGACACACCTGCCACAGGTGGTGCAGAACCAAAATTGATACAAATCAAATATCATCACCGGAAAAACCACTTTGTAACACAATGTTAGTTTTCTCTCATTGATTGCTGAAATCTTGATTAAATAAGAATTTACCCTAATCAAAGAAATCATTTATTCTTCTTTATGCTAATTGTCACATATAAAAACATAATAAATAACATAGCCTCATACAAAACATATGTGGAAGATGAACTGCCCCGAGTACAAGATAATTTCTTATGAGCTATAGTTCCAATAATGAGTGCTATTTTAATTTTATTGCTATTATCACCATGGTTAGAATTTTGAGATCTCTGTTACTACTTTGGAATGAAGAAGACTTACTTCTGGTGGAATATTAGTATGGAAATTCTGAATGAAGCTAACCAATTTTATCAGACTTCTTCACCATGAATTTTTAACCAAGAATTGACTAGCTAGGAGATTTAGTATGTTCTACTTTGTAGGTTATATTGGGGATGGTTAAAATTATCTTTCAACTTGGCTAACCTGTGATGGCAGGCTATTTGATCAAACACTAGTTTATACTTTGCTGCTAGAGTACTTGTGGGTGGGATTCACACTCAAAATCACTTGACTTATAGGAAAGCAAATGTCCTTCATAATGTGGGTGGGCCTCACCCAATCAATCGAAGGCCTTAAGAGCACCAGTTGAGGTTCACCAAAGAAGAAAATGTTCTTCCTCAAATGCAACATGGAAATTCCACTACAGCATCAACTCTTCTTTTCTGGCTTGCCCATGGATTTTAGATTTACTAGCTTATAGGCATGGGTCAATGTTTAAAATCTCTCTCTCTGTTTTGATATACATGATACATGATGATGATGATGATAGATAGACAGATAGATAGATGATAGATGATGATATATAGATGATAGGTGATGATGATAGATAGATGATAGATGGTAGATAGATGATAGATGATAGGTAGATAGATGATAGATAGATAGATGATAGATAGATAGATGATAGATAGATAGATAGATGATAGATAGATGATAGATAGATAGATAGATAGATAGACTGATTCATCCCTCAGTATCATGGTGAATTAGTTCTAGGACCACTCCATGGATACTAATATCTGTGAATGCTCAAATGACCCTCATTCACAATGGTGTTATATTTTCATATAACCTATGCACATCCTCACATATATGTTAAGTCATCCCTAGATTACGTCTAATACTTGATAAAATGTAAATTCTATGGAAATAGTTATAATACTGCATTGTTTAGGGAATAATGATACAAAAATGTCTGTATATATTTAACAAAAATGCATTTTTTAAATGCTTTACATCTGTTCTTGGTTGAATCCATAGATGAATGGAACATCTACAGGTGTGGAGGCCAACAGTATAACATTTATCCTCTTGTCCCCCCATCCCCCAGAGAACTACATCTTCTGAACAGAGCTTCACTGTCCATTGTTTCATAAATATAGTATTTATACAATACTGCCTGGCCTATCTAGCAATGCTTGGATGAGTAATTGGTCCTCACTCTCCATACCCATCTCTGCTGCTGCTTGCTGGAACTCACTGCACCTCTGCCACATTGAGAAGCTGGGCAGGTTGCAACATTCCAAAGCCACTCATTGGGATATCTGCACATATGTGTGGTTCATGTTTGTGACTTGTGAGGATTCTTTTCTGAGTCCAGGGTCTTCATGCCATGGCAGGGCTCCCCATAGCCCCACAGTATCTCAGTGTCACCTGTGTGTCCTGTGTGTCGGTGCCTCCCTCCATCTTCCCCAGGCGACCATGTAGGACTTAAATGTGCATTTAATCAGGTCCTTGGGGCTGCAGAGAAACTGTCTAGCAGGACTACTTCATGCAGTAGCAGAGAAACATTTTATTTTTATGACTGAACTTCACATTTTAAGTTAAGATCTTCCTATAGTCACTGTTATATTTTTTCCAGAAATATATTTTCTCTTATATGAAAAACATTGCACAGAGATGTCACCTCCTGGATTTAGATGTAAAGTACAAAATGAAGAGGCAGTGCTACTTTCTGGTTTTCAGCAATGGCTCTGTTTTTCTCTCTTCTTTTGGTTCTCTACTGATTCTCCTAATATCCACCTTGCTAGGGTCAGCTGCTCTGGGTTCTGTGCCCGAGCCTGTCCCTCACTGCCTACCACTGTCCCTGTGCATCTGGCCTCATGAAAGGCACCTTCACTGCGGCTTCTACTGAGCCTTGAATCCATCCTGGCCAAGATCAGCCTGTGCAGTTTGCTGGCAAGTCTTCCTCCTCCCTGGCCCTCACCTCATGCTCCACCTCACCATCGATCCTTCCCTGGAAGCAAATGTTCTAACTCGAGTAAGGTGTCACGCTTTCTCTTGCCCTGGTGTTTTTACACTCATGCAATTCCCCGCAGTGCTCTGTGAGGAACACCAGGCACTCAGTGCTCTGAGAGGTTGCTCCAGCATCCCACCTCTCCGTCTTCACTCTGTGTCACCTCCTGAACCTGTCTCCAGTGCAGTTGATCCCCAGAAGCCCAGCAATGCCCGCTCACACGCTCAATGCCCGCTCACAAGCTCAATGCCCACCTATGAGCATTTTAAACATCAGAAAAGTAATCCCAGGCTCATACAGCCATCTTGGCCAACTTACACATTAAGTCTCAACAGAGTAAGGTGTTGAAGTTCTATAGGAAACAGCCCTTCCCACCACTGCTGCTCTATAAACGAATTTCCTTTTCACATGTGTGGTAGACGATGAGGTTAAAATGCTCGCATGACTTTGCCCCACTGGTTTTCCTGTGGTTCTCTTCCTTAATATTGCAAAAAAAAAAAAGGAGATGATTTGGATAACCCCACAATAACACTTAAAGTCTTAAAAAAGAGATCAGCTTCTTTCAGAGGCCAAACTGAAAGCCAGCGAGATTGGCAGTCTCTGTGGGCACCAGTTCCCCATCAGCGTATTTGACCAACTGCAGATAAAAACTATTTGAAAAAAAATAAATAGGTCTGTTCCTCATCATTATGCCCCATAAAGTAGTAGGACAACAATATTTTTGTATCATTTATGTTATACTTAGTATTATAAGTAATCTAGCAATGATTTAAATAAAGCATATGAAGAGATGTATGTAGGGAATATGGGAATACTATGCAATTTTACACAAGGAGCATTCTATAGAATAACTGACCAGTACTATTAATACTATAGAGACCATAAAAGATTTCACTCCCCAAAACTTGGGAATTCCCAAAGGATAAAAAGAAAGAAGGAAAGGAAAAAGAAAAGAAAGGAATGGAGGAAGGAAGAAGGAAGGAAGGAAGGAAGGAAGGAAGGAAAGAAGGAAGGAAGGGAGGGAGGGAGAGAGAGAATGAATTACCAGGGATTAAAAAAGACTGAAGAGGAGACATGATATTTACATACAATATAGGATCCTGATTTAGATCCTGGAACAGAAAGAGTAGATTATAAGAAAAATGGATAAAATCTGAATAAATTATAACAATGAAAACTTTATGTTTTGATATCATTGTTCCATGGTTATTTGAGGGTGTTCAGTTGAAATACTTAAGAGTCAAGAATCTAGAAGGTTGATGGAAAGGATGAAATATTTTTTTTTATTTCTAGAACTTAGTATTGTCTAATAGT
Source organism: Glis glis (assembly GCA_004027185.1). NCBI lineage: Eukaryota > Metazoa > Chordata > Mammalia > Rodentia > Gliridae > Glis > Glis glis. The sequence goes on from PVJS01003623.1 coordinate 13,955, forward strand.
ATTGAGATTATTTTTTACCAAACGTATTTGCACTAGAAATTGGAAAAGTAAAGAAGTACAACAAGATAAAAATTGGAAAGTAATGCGAGACAGAAGGAGCATCTTACATTTGAAATAACTATGCTTGGATAGTGAAAATCAGTATAAATTCTAGCCATTGAAAGTTGTAAGTTCTAACTGATTGTTGCTGTGACCCTCAATGCTCTCTTTTGACCAGGATGGGCGTAGCTTTTGTGGGGTGAAGGAAAATTGTCACTTGCTGACTGCATTGCAGTTTGTTTTTTTATAAAAGACAAAACTTCTGAGGTATGCTTTTCAATTCACTGAGGCATATAATTTAATGCAACTGATTCAGTACCTGTTAAAAATTCTTTTGAATATGTTCCAAACACATCCATTTTGTCCCTTTAAATATTGTTGTTTTAGAAACCTTGGCTTTTGGCCTGAAATAATCTTTACCCCAAATTTTGGAGACTGATTTCTTAATTCAGCCTTCTTCTAAATCTCCACCACTCACCTCTCCGCTGCTGCAAACATCACTGTCTTTTTAGTTGGCCTTTTAGGTTTCTTTGTTAGTTAATCAAGACCTACATCTCTTTATTGCTGCCTTGAGCTGTTGTTTAACTACTTGTGTGCTGATCTGTATTTATATGTACCTTACAATTAAAAAAAACTACATGTTCTACCCATATATCCCAATTGTGTCTCACATGGTTCCAATGTTAATTGATTAATGGTCCATTAAAAACTTCTGGGTATCAGGAGAGAAGGTGTGGCTTTGCTGAATATGGCTTCTGGATAATTCAGAGAAAATAGAAAATAAACTTCCTGTTTGCCCATATGTCAATGAAGTCAATCTCTCAAAGAAGAGAGGAAAAGAAAGGAGAAAGAATTAAAAGTAAGAGAGAAATAAAAGAGAGAGAGAAATTAAAAGATTAAATATAAAATTAAGTTCATGACTACAAAGAGAGAGGCAGGACAGACACAAACTCTGTGGGTAGTAGCCCCTGCCCTTCCTTTCCTGTAGACAGTACAAGTAGATGACGCAGGTTTTGGTTGGGATTACGGAAGAAACAAGGTGCTAGGAATATCCCTATTGGATTTTTATCATAGCTATAGAAAGGGGCACTACTCTCTCACTGAAAAAAAGTTGCTCTGTACCCATGGAAACATCATATACTGATAGCTCCTGTCCTGGATAGCTGCCCACGTAGGTGGCTGTGGCCTTATAGCCCACCATGGAAATGTTTTAGTATGAGACCAATGCCAGACTAGCTCTGGGCAGTCTGATTAGTCCTCATGAAAGAGAATGGGCTGTTGCATATCTTTACACGCAGCTGGGCTGTCTACTGAGGGCTAACCTTGTGGCTACCCAGATGGTCAGCAGAAGACTGGCTGATTGGCCACTGCCTATTGTGGGGCAGGGATATGTGGAAGAACCTGTGTAAATGGGGCTTCTGGGAATGAGCTATAATACATCATGTTCCAGGGCACAGGCCTTTACAGACCCCTGGTAATGATGATGCCAATGTTCTGTGTAAGTCTGGCCTCAAGTAGCCAGAGTGATTGAATGCTTTAATAGACTCCTGAAGGAGTAGCTGAAGGCCTTGCCACCCCCTCATTGGAAGAGGTGGCAGACACAAGTGCCCATGGCAGTGCTGCTTTTAAATGAGCAACCTCATTACACTGGGCAGGCCCCTTTATTAAGGTAATAGCAAGAATGTCCCACACTTTGAAGGTAATAGGAAGCTCTAAGGAACCCCAGTTGTGATCAGAGATGAAAGAAGAAGCCCTCTTACTCCCTGCACCTAAACTTAGCACCAGGGTGGCAAGATGTCTGGGAGTGGCCCTGGTGTGTGCAGAAGCCATGGGTTGCATTCCTGGATCCATGAGGCCTGGGACAGAAGGCCCAGTTTCAACTGGACCCTTGGATAGCTGCCTGGCCCTGAATGGTATGGTTCATGCTTCCTCATGGGTAGAAGGCATGATTTTGAAAGGCACATGGGTTATAAGACTATGGCCTATTTCCTTTTATTCTGTGGAGAATGTTCACAAGACCAGGATATTGCCTGCATCCTCCTGGAGCGGAAGTGCTTACCTGTAATGGCCTCTCTTTCTGCCCTGTCCTACTGTCTAGGTTAATGGTAGGGAAGAGCCTGCTTTCCTAGGCAAACACCTTTGCTAGGCTGCACAACACCTCTAATTGCTGGGTTTGCACCGAGCTGCCAGTGGAGACAGACAACTGGACTACCTTATGAGCCTGAAACACCAAGACCATAATAATGCACCCCCCCTTGTTGGAATATACTATAGAAAACAGATGGGGCTGGTTAATGGGGGAACATGTAGAGCTTGTAAGCATAGCTCCTTTTTGTATAGAGAAAGTGAACCAGTCTGTGACCAATCAAATTGTTGTATGATTGCCCCAAAAACGATGTTAGCTTTGTTTATTCCAGGGTGTGGTACTATAGATGCAGAGCTATAGGTAGAAGCCTTAGCCCAGCATGTTGTCAAAGCTTTAAATACATCCCATTGCGCTTTCTCTTTTGATGGACAAAACCACCCAGATGCCGAAGGTGGTTTTGCAAAATAGAATGGTATTGGATATGCTCACTGCTGCCCAGGGTGTAATGCATGCTCTACTACATGTAGAATGCTGTGTATACTTTCTAGACCATCAACAGCAGGTATAGCAGGCCTTAGTGGAGATGGATGTGTATGTACAGGCTATTCAGGCCTTACAGGAGGACCTGCTTACAGCCGGTGGAACTCACTGGGCTTCCTCCTGGAGATGAGTATGGACTGGCCTCGCCTGTGTGGCTGGAGGACCAATGGTCACCTGTTGCTCTTTCTATTGCTGTTGTGGTCTTTGGGCTCAATATAGTGCTTTCTGGGTCAAGTTGTGACCCAGAAAGTAGTGGGTCACAACTTTCACCCAGAAAGACCCACAATATAGTGCTTTCTGGGTCAAGTTGTCACGTGTGGGGCCCAGAGAAAGTACAGGCTGGCAACGAAGGCATGACCCCGTGTGGCCACAGATGTGAAATGACTAGGCAAAACATAATACACACGTGCATATCACGCTGACACGGATATGCGCCATATATGTATGCACACATCCACACTGATGTGGATGTACACCATTTTCTGCAGAACTCAATATAAGGAATGGGTTTGCAGAATGAATTTTCTGTTAGTTCTCCTCCAGATGATGACTTTGCGTGCTTTCTTCATCCTGGGGATCTCATCGCCTGCCTGAAACCACAGCTGGCCCCTGATGGGGCACCTGCCAATGACAAAATTAATACCATAGAAAATTTAAGTAACGAATATATGCATAGTTTTGGAAAGGTGTTGTTGAAATAAAAACTTTCATAACATTCTCATTCCCATCTTTGCCAATTACATATTGAAAAAATTAAGGAGTTAGCAGTTATGTGTGTGTGTGTGTGTGTGTGTGTGTGTGTGTGTTGTACACGGGGTTAAGCCCAGGAACATTCTCCCTCTGGGTTACACCCCACCCCATGGCCCTATTTAAATTTTATAATTTTGAAACAAGGTCTTACTAAGTTACCACACACTGCCCTCAAACCGGCAATACTCCTATGTGAGCCTCCTGAGTCCTGGAATTACAGACATACACCACCACAACAGGCAACTGATGTTTTTTCATTTATTTGACCATTCATTCACCGAAGTCTGTTGGTAACTTTCTATGGCAATATACTCGTGGTTATGTCAAAGAAAGTGTTTTCTAAAAAAAAAAAATTTAGAAAGCATGTATTGTACTATAATTCTTGAGCATTATAATTTGTTTGGATAAAAAATTAGATACAGAAATACTAATTATATTTTCATTTTCTCATGTTTCCAGTACAGTCAATGTACTAAAATAAAGGGTGAGATTTTTTTTCATAAATATGAAGTGATCCTATTGGTAGTGAATGTGAAACACAATATGACATTGCCACATTATTACCCTCACATGGATAATGAGATGAGCTTCAGCTTTACATCTCTAACCCGCTAAGCATCGCAATGTAGAGAAAGGGTTTAGGGTCGCTAATAATTCAGGTGAGTGGCTGGCAGGAAACACAGCTTCCGTGCTGTGGCTCACAACCTCTAGTTTAGCAAATCAGGTAAAGTATGAATATGATACTAGAGACAAACTCTTTAATTCCTACCGTCCTCCTACTCCAACATTCCTTATCTTGCCCAAACACGGATGCTAAGAAAACTTTCCTGGAACTGCCATTAGGGCCCAACATCACCTGTGCCCTGCACAGCCCTGGGCCACCCTCTTCATTCCTCAGATCCAGTCACCTCAGCAGAGGTCCCAGGGCAGGAAACTAATACCAAGACGAGGATACATTTTCATAAGACTTGAAGGAGCTAGGCATCAAATTTTATTTTTAACTAACCAGAGTCTACAATAATTAGTTAAATAGACCAAAATTCCTTAATAGACTGAAAGAGATGCCCAATTGTTGCATTAGAACAGAAATGCCTAAATCAAAAGAAGAAAAAAAGAGAAAAAGAAAATCCAACTTAAATTATTTAGCTAGTCCACAGCTTTTGAATTTAAGTGCTTAAAGTGTACTTGTCTGTGATGACTGGCTCAAGTTGTTCTTTCTCATACATAAAACCATTTTAATGCATTTATTCCATTCCTTTATTTACTTTCTGAGATTTTTTTTCTAACTTAACCACACGACAGGACATTTCGAACCAGTTATTGAAGCCTAATGGATTGATTGAGATGGCACCATTCTATTTTTTTGGAGGCAAACAAAGAGAATCAATCAAACTCCTGATTCTGAATTTCATTTCTGCGTTAAAATCTCTAGGGAATACCATCCACTTTCAGGAGATATAAATCTATTTTCACAATAGTCACATAATAAAGCATACTGTCTGTATTTCCAGAGCACTCTGCAGTCACTATAAAATGCCCTTCTTAGCTGTGGGCAGAGGCCTGTGCCTTTAATCCCAGTATTTGGGAGGCTGAGACAGAAGGATCAGAGGTTCGAGGACATCCTCAGCAACTTGGCAAGAGACTCAGCAGCTTAGCAAGACCCTGTTTCAAAATAAAGAATAGGAAGGGCTTGGGCTTGGAGGTAGAATGCCCCTGTGTTCAATCCACAGTATCACAAAGAATGAAAAGGAAATTAAAAAAAGATGAAATGCCCATCTTTGAACATAATGATTAGTTAATAAAATGTAATGCTCATAAATATTAAATGACTCATCAGTAGCAAACCACAAGTCAGACCAGCGCCTACATGTGTGGGAACTGAGAACTAAAGAAAAATATTAACGGAAATCTCTGATGCATTGTTATTGGCAAAACAAATAAGTGTATAGAGCCAATACTATGAAATTTCCCTTGTTCCTTCATCTGTAATGCCCTGGGAGGAGGGGATGTAGATTTAGGACTCCAAAGTAGATCTTTGAATTTGTTTAACTAGATGATTAACCTTAGATCTCAGACACTGGATTTCTGAGAAGAACAGAGGTTGTTGATAAAAATCTCCCAAGAACTTTGAAAGTGTCAGTGAGCTGCTTATGAAATAATGCTGATACTGATAAAGTATAAGACATGTGTGTGTGTGATCACTCCTTCTCAGGAGACTGTTGTGAGATCTCCTGCCTCATTCAATGCATCTCTTCAGGACACAAAATGGGTCACTAAGCGTGACTGCTCAGGGTTGTGTCCAGCTCTTGATCATTTGTCCACTCTGTTCCCTCTCAACCTTCTGGACTTGAAAGGGAAGGATAAGATAATGGTTAAGGGCATGGGATTAGGTGTCAGACCCCGTATCTTATTTTCCAACTAAGGTTAGGGAAGCGAATCATAGTTGTGTGAGACTTAACTAGTTCATGCACAGTACACAGAAGAGTCTTTAGGATAGGAAAACCCGACAAAGGGCAGCTCTTATGATTATTGTGAAAATCTTAGTTCTCACCCAGTCTTCTCTGTTGTGGACTGTTGTAATAATCCCTGATATGGAGTTGTTATCCCCAGTCTTACAAGACCTCCAAGTGTGGAGTTAAAATCTAGGATTTAATGTACATTTTGTGAAACTCAGGTTAGTCCCTTCCACTGTATTATAATAGCCCCTTGGGTGGCAGTTAGACTCACTCATTTCCTCCTTCAGAGTGACTCTCTTAAAATAAATGTACATTTTGGGCATGTAGCTCTTGTTAAAATGATCACCACTGCTTTTCTCAGTCCTTTTCTCTGTTTTTATATTTTCATTGGTGCATCATAATTTTACATCTTAGATTAAAATTCATACAGACACACATACAAATACCTGACCTCTGGAGAATCCACGTTAAGAAAATATATCACATAGCACAACCAATGCCATAACTATAGTAGGTCCAATTCTCACTACTAACCTCAAACAGCATCACTACAGCTGTAGATCCGAGTAAAACCTAGGTTCACACGCGATTTTCCTCCAACGTTCCCACCTCATCTGCTCTCTCTTCTTCACACCAAGATTAACGTCATTTTCTATTACACCCAGTTCCAGGATTAAGAACCTCGAAGGCATTGGCACGCTACTCCCCACGCTCTGTAGTGGAATAACTTTGGAAATAGTGGATATCAAACAGAAGCTGAGAAATATCGAGTGAAGAAAGAACTCAGAAACCACCCATTTCAACTCACGGGTTTTGTAGAGGTGAATAAAAGTCCCAGGATCATAAGTCCACCAAACTCTCTAGAGATGCATCTCCTGATTCCTCCATGGTGCCTTCCCCACCTGTGGCAGACTTTTATCAGAACTTGAGCTTAGCCACTAGCCATACAAGATTGTTCAAGGCTACCGGACATACTCTACTGTAGACCTTCACCAGGAACGAATAGGAGCACTTTCCAATATGGTTCTCAATTTATTTATATTTAAAAGCTTGCCATATAAAAGTTACAATGTGGTTATATGGAAAATTAAAAAAAACAAAGTATACCAACATGTACATGCATGCATAATTACATGTTTTCTTTTAAAATTGAGAAACAAGCCAGGTGTGGTGGTGGCCTGTAATCCCAGTGCTTAGGACGCTGAGACAGGAGGATTGCAGGTGCGAGGCCAACCTTAGCAACTTAAGCCCTCAGCAACCTAGTGAGGCCCTCTGCAACTTGGTAAGAGCTTGTTTTAAAATAAAAAATGAAATAGCGCTGGGGGTGTAGCTCAAAGGTAGAATACCCCTGGGTTAGATCACCAGTACCAAAAATTTAAAAAATAAATGAAATTGAGAAATACAAAATTTTGATTCATAGATTACTAAAATTATAAAAAATTACAGTTCACGAGTTCATGTTCCCCCTTTATCTCATTTATAATTTGTTATGGATCCTAACGAAGGAACCAATGATGGGTAGGGACATTGGATGAGCTAACGAGAAACAATTACAATAGGGAATGACAGTACTAAATTGGTTAAAAATACTCCAAATTCCCTGCAGAACTCTGGGCAAACTTTGTTAAATGCATATAAACATAAAGCCATCTTTATTTCCATATTTTCTGGTGGCCATGAGATATATTTCACCTTTTAAATATAATGACATTCTTGTCACTCTCGTTTTCTTAAAAATAGAAAATTAGTCCCCAATAATAAATTTTTTAAGGATTTTTCTGGCAAAATCTGAAATAAAAGGGAATAAACAAAAGGTCATATTCCTATATATTCTTTTTTCCCATTACAGCTTGTTTTATCTCTAAGAGCATACAACTACATTCGTTCATTTATTATTACTGCATTTTTATTTAGAATAATCAGTCCTCAGTGTCTTGGAGCTACAATGAAAAACAACGGTGAATTCTCGTCTCAAGTAGTTATCTATCTGTCAAAATTGAATCTCAGCAGAAACTCTAATTTTAAGTGAAGCTTTTGTGAAGTCTTACTCAAGTTAAAAATTAAATAGAAAGTTCCAAATTATTTTTTTTTTACTTAACAGTAGACTGAGGGTATCTGCATGTGCTTTTCCAGATGGCAAGATGCCAAGTACCACTCTACTCTCTCTCTCACTACCTCTATTTGGTTTTTCCCAAAAGGTTTTGGCTATGTAACTGTGACTCCTCAAATAGCGTCCCTCAAAGGGCGTACGTTCAGCCTTACAGATTTCTCAAGGGGTTCCCTGATGGAGTTCCAGTTACATCCCAGAGGCCTCAACCTGGATTTTTAAAGATCTGCTAAAATTAACTCTGGGATCAAATGTTGTCCTCTGCCTCCTGGGGTATTGCCATCCCTGCCTTGAATACACAAGTAAAGAATGAAGCTGCCTCTCCTTCTGAGCTCCATGCTATTGTGACACACATTCCAACCCAGGTGTTTCCCTGGAGTGAGGACCACAGACAGGGGTGAGATGAAAATATGTCACTCTCCTCCTTCTGGTTAAAAAAAAAATAATCATTAGTAGACAGTGGGGATTAGATCAAAATTGACATTTCATACAACGGTGAGTTTTGCTTTCACTTATGTCCGCTATTAAATCTTCTAGTATCATGACCTTGGTGTCTTATTTCATAGTGAACCTCAAAGTGTAGAATTGAGGATGGAAAACTGGGAAGTTGAGAGAAAGCCAGGCAGGACGTATGGGGGTGGGATAAAGAGTCTCTAGTACACTAGCTGGCTCGCACATCCTCAGAGGAGTGGAGTGGGCCAGGAAATCTAGGGCTTTGCCATTAATAATTGACAAGACATCTTAAGAGGGTCGCCTTCACAGTGCTATCGATTCCTCATCTGGAGCAGATGTGCTGTGCTTCCCGGGCCTTCTGGGCCGCTCTCCAGCTTGCCTCAGCACTGACGAGACGCTACCATTAAACCCGGGATTCTGAATGGTGCCTAGCCTTCCAGGGGTTCAGTTACTTTAGAAAACACCTCTCTCAGTGGAACAAGGGAAGTGGTACAAGGGAAGGGGGAGGGCAAGAAATCAGTGAATTAATGGAATTACTATCATAAACAATATGTACATGTGAAAATATACCAACATCATTCTTGGTACTTCATATGGGTGGGGGGAGGCAGGGGGGGCACTAAGAGCTGTGTGCATGTATGTTAACATCAAATAGATATTCATTGCCATGTAAGACTCCAATGCACCAATAAAAGCATGTTAAAAAAAAAGAAAACACCTCTCTGCTTAATTTATCGAAAAGCACGTGTTTTCAAGGGAGGTATGAAATTGGGAGTGAGAGATTCCCCTCAAATGACACATACAATTTTATGATTTAATTTTTTATTTTCATATCTCTGGGTTTAAAATGCACATGTCATTCATAAGAGAGTGGACAAGGCCTCAAAGTAAATATTGACAAACTCTTGCAAGACAACACATGGAATATTTTCTCTTAAAGTTACAGAAACCAAAAGAAAGGAATGAACCAGTGGCTGTAACTGCGGAAAGAGAAGCCATGCCAAGCACAAACCCTAAGAAGCCTTCATCTCCTCCCTCTAGGGCGTGTGCTTCCTACTATGGAAATCCAGTTTCTTTACTAGACAGAAAGCTTCTTGCTAGCCCTTCCTTTGCAGACCTGCTGATTTTTAAACCATGTAAAACATTCTAGGACAGTTTCTCCCACATGTGCAAATGCATTGCAATAGAGGAAAATCTCAAATATAACAGCAGATGATCGAGACAAGAGAAAAGATGACAAAAAGAACTGCTCAGGAAAAGCCATCCAACCCTCCAGGAGGGAATGCTTAGGCCATCTCCTGGAAGAGGGACAACCTGATAGGCATCAGGCCACCCGCTTGTTGATCTAGTGACTCTCAAACAGTAGTGTGGACTGTCACTGAGAGCAGGGACAACCCCCAACCTCCTTTCTGTGATGGAGGAGTCAGTGCTGGGATAAGCTCAAGTCATTAAAGGGATAATATATAGGACAAAAAAATACATAAGTAAATTAGATACTAGAGCAATTTGATTTAAAACAAAACAGTGTTGACTCCAATAGATGGAGTCAAAATTCCAATACTACCCCAAATGACACAGTAACAAACAGATGATGTCAACTTTCTCTGTAATAATAAAAACAGCAACAAGGTTTGAAAGAAGTTGTTTTGGGATATAATGTAGGAGAAGAGAAAAAGTGTTAGTCTCTGTGTGTGCGTGTGTGTGTGCCTTTGTGTGTGAGTGCTTAAGAGCTTGAAAGCAACGAAAATACATTGTTCAGATAATGCATTCATGTTATTCATATAAAAATAACACATAAAGAGATCTTTAACTTTGTGAAAACCAAACTAAAAGATCAAAATTTAGAAGTTGTTTGTAAAATGATTGACAGTACTATTACAGTCAGGAAAGCATAAGAAATCTGAAAGACTTTGGAAAATGTCGCTGGACTGTTTAGATAAAGAAGCTTGGTTCCCCAGCAAGGCAATGGATAAACATGGGCACTGACAGCCTCCCTGACTCCTGGAGAGGCAGACGGGGCTCAGTGTGAGGCAAGGGCTCTATCAGTCCAAGGTGGAAAAAGGAACGGAGCTCTGAGCAGGAAAATTCCTTGGTTTTCAGAAATGGAACCACACACGAACTGGCAATGATCATTGAAGATTTCTAAAGGTTCTCTAGGAAACTGATAAAAAAAACAACAAAAAATGTATATGTGTGTATGTGTATGTATACATGTATACGTCCATATATATATATATATATATATATATCATATATATGTATGATAGATATACATTTATACATCTATATATATATGATAGATATAGCTATAGACAGATATAAATATGGATAATTCAGTAGACAATAATGTTATTTTGACTGTATATGAAACATTGACATATGCACATATAATAATGTGCTCAGTAGCAAAACATACTAATTGTAAAGAATCATCACCAGATGAAATATATTCTCCCATGACTGAAATTTGTAATTAAGGAGGGTTATAAAGACCCACATATCTACACAGCACATTTCATACCATCGGATAACCCTTGGCTTAAGGAAGACCTCGTGAGAAAACTTGTAAAACACCTAAAACTAGAAAACCATAAAATACACAAAAATGTAGCATAAAATCAGCATTTAAAAGGAAATTTATAACTTTAAAATATTTGTCAGAAAAATTGAAAAAAGTCAATGGGCAAACCATTCATCACCAAAGCTAGAACAGGAACTCTGTGATCCATCCAGCGTAGACATAAGGAAAACAAGGGAAGAAGACAATTGAAAAGGGGCCTGCATATGATTAAAAGTGGCAGTACAGCCAGGCATGGTGGCACACGCTTGTAATCCCAGTACTTTGGGAGGCAGATAATGGAGGATCCGGGTTCGCGGCCAGCCTCAGCTCTCTCTCTCTCTCTCTCTACTTAGTGAGGCCCTCCGCAACTTCGCGAGACCCGGTTTCAAAATAAAGTATAAAAAATAGGGCCGGGGGTGTAGCGCGGAGGTAGAACGCCCCTGCGTTCAATCCCCGGTACCGCAAAAAAAAAAAAAAAGTGGCAGTACAACAGACAAGGTGAAAGTAAAAATAATATTTTAAAAAGTGGAGTAATGCGAGAAAAATATATTCAGAAAAGAAGAAACAGGAAACACAGACACAAACAAAATATAAATCTTTAAAAACTTATAAATCAGAAAGAAAGTAGAAGTGCTCAAAATAATAAAAACAAATATGCATCGATGTATGCAAAGGCTTATTAATAGAAAAGAGTTCCAGAATGATTAATGTGTTAAAGATGTTCATTTGAGAATGGCACATGCAGTATTTTCTTACAGGTTATTGCTTTCAATTTTACAAAGAACAATTAACCCTGTAAAATATAAAATGTAACTTACTACAAAAGTGTGACAACTAATTGTGCATTTTTCCTATTTCTTTATACCTTAGTATCATATTAAGTTTTACAAGAGTAAAGAAAAATCTATAGACCCATTTCACTTTTGAGTTTTAATTTAAGTTGCTAATAATATATTTAGGATATATTCATCTGACATGGGTGATGAAATAGACTGTGAAGTATATCCCAGACATGCAGGAGTAGTTTAATATCAGGAAATGTGTCGGTGACGTTTAAAATATTAATGAATTAATAAATTGCATGACTGTCTCAATCGACATAGGGAAAGCACTGGAAAAAATGTAGCATATTTTATTATTAAAGCTCATAGAATATGAATAGAGGGAAGCCTACTTGGTAAAGGCTATGCACAAAATGTTACAAATAAAAACCTTATATAAACATGCCAGAACAATTCGTGTCTTTTGAAAACAAGATCAAAGCGTATTTACCATCACTGTTTTTCTCCAAGATAGAATTGAAGGCCCTGGCTAGGACTATGAGATACATATGAGAGGTCTGAAAGGAAGAGCCATTCCATTTGAGTGTGATCAGATCATCCTCAGGAATAATTTAAAAGAATTGGGAAGCAATCTGTATGAATCAATCAAGCAGTTTAGCAAATCTGAGGAGTACATGACCCACTTGCAAAAATGAAGAGTTCCTATGTCTATCGGAAAGATACTAAAGGCAGAATACTAGTCATAAACATAAAGAATGTATCTAGAAATAAACTGCCCTACTAAAGTAGAAGACTTTTACATTAAAAATTAAAATTCTATTAAGGAAAAAGAGAATATTTAAATTGATATACAATTTTTAGAGATAAGGAAACTTAATAACAGAAAGAGGTCAATTTCAAGCCAGGCATGGTGGCGCATACCTGTAATCCCAGTACACTTGGGAGGCTGAGACAAGAGGATCGCATGTTCAAGCCAGCCTCGGCAACTGAGTGAGACCCTGTTTCAAAATAAGAAATAAAACAAAAAGGGGCTGGGGGTGTAGCTCAGAGGTAGAATGCCTATGGTTTCAATCTCCAGTACCACAATAGATAAATAAATAAATAAGTAAATAAATAAATAAATAAATAAATAAATAAGAAAGGAAGGAAGGAAGGAAAGAAAGGGAGAGTGAAAGAAAGAGAAAGAGGAGCAAATGTCAATTTAAATCTTGTGCACATTAATTTATTATTTCACTACTGTTTATATCAAAAATTTCAGAGCAGGCTTTGAGGATTTAAACATTTTAAACATTTTTCCAATACATATAAATGTTAACAGTTTACACATAGCTATAGTCATTTTGAGTAAGAAGAGTGGTGTGAATAAACTTGTCTTACCATCTAGCAAGTCATACTAAAAGGGATTAGTAATCAAGAATGAGGTTGCAGTGACCCTGAGAAAGGGGAGTGGTCAAATGAGATAGAGCCGACAATTCAATATTAGATCTATGTGCACACAAAATTGTGATATGTGACTTGCAAATACATGCACACATGTATATGTACACACACGCGCGCACACACACACACTCTGAATAGCTTGTTAATGAGTTAATGATCTTGGGATAAAAGCTATTTACATTTTGCAATTATAAGTGCATATTTGCCTTCCATAATATGCAAAGACAAGATCCTCATAAATCAAATATTGTTTTATATGTAAAACCTAAAATATAAATTTAGTAGGCAAAACATCAAACAATACCTTTTGCCGTTTGGGTCATTGAACAATCTTTTACATAAGATCCTAAATGCATAGTTCATAAGGTAAAACTAGAACTATCATTTCAGTATTTGACAATTTCCAAAAAGATTTTGGTAATATCAAAAAAGCATGTTATAAATATTTTAAAACTTAAAAAATTAACTGGAAATGATATGGCAATAATAAGAATATGATCAAAATATACATAAGCTATTCATAGTCAGGGAAACTATAATGGCTAATTTTATGAAGTGATGGTCACTTTATTACTGAGACCATTGAAAATTAAAGCAATATTTGTCACTCAGATGTAACAAAAGTACAAAGTTAGGTATTACTAGATGTCGGCCACTATGGAAAACAAATCTCATATACTTTAGATGAAAAATGACTTCTACTAGAACCTTTCCAAGGCACTCAAGTGCAACCTACAGAATATACATCCACAGGTTTCCAATGACTCAGTAACATCACACATAAATAGGATCTTTGAGAAACATCCCAGCACACATTCCTCAAGAAACTATGCACATGAATATCCAGTGCCCTGTTGTCCATGGCTGTAGGGAATTGCAGGCATTAGCCTTTCACTGCTAAGAAAATTCATGAATAAAATATGGAGTTTATTATGTTCCAGGTATTCTTCAATTCCAATTACATATTAAATTATATATTAGAACTATGGAATATTTTCCAGTTATTAGAAACACCTAGAAGTCAGAGACCTACATGAAGAGATCTTAAGTATGTAGGGTTGAGTTTAAAAATGTGAGTGTATAATAATAGAATTCATATAAAATTTGAAAGATACACTACTACAGAACAAGATTATATATATATATATATATATAATTTTGAATTACACACATAATCAAGTAAATGCACAAATATATTTGAGTGAGTTTTAAAGGGACATAGGAAGGGAAGTGATAAGTATAGACCAAAAAGAAAAAAATAAAAGGGAGGACTGAAAATGTTCATAGAAAATGAGGAGTAAACACATTCCACTTTAGCAAGTTAATTTTGATTTCCTTTTCTGTCTTTTTAAAGCAAGTTAAAAATAAATTTTGCAAGCTTACTAAAATAGAACACATAATGCAATTTTATTAAATTATATCTAACCCTCTATATTTATTCATCGAATTCATCTCTAATAACAGCTCAAAAGTGATGGTAATTATTTCTGGATGATAAGATTGCAATAATTTTTAAAACATGTCTTTATTTCTTTTTTTAATTGTACAATTGCTTTAACAATGGCATATATAATTTCTCTCAAGCCAATTTTTCAATTATTTCTGGTCTACATTCCATGGTGAAATTACAGTCATTCTAAAACTCAATCAAAATATGTAGCTTCTCTTTGAATAATCTGCTGTATTTCCCCTTCTTTTGGTGGAGACTGCAGTGTCTGCCTGACACATCCCCACTCCACTTTATGGTCACCGTGTTCTCTTGGCTCCAGCGACACCCACTGGAGCCAATACACAAGATTGCGTAGTGCACAACAAGTTTATCCATACACATTGGTACTGACCCAGGATTTCCTTTGGGGTTTTTATGATTTTTAGTTCTTTCCAACAAGGGACTTTTGATAAGCCTGTTCTTTCTGGCTACATTACAGGAGTCAGCAAACTACACATGATATTGAAATCTGGATGTCGAATCCTGCGTTTACCATCCATCTCTGTCTGCTTTTCTACTATCATGGCAAAGCTGAGTAGTTACAAAAGATTGTATAGCTCAGAGAATTTGATGTGGCCTTTTACCAAGCAGTTTGCATCCCCGGAACAAAAATATGTTGGTGTCTTTCTTTACCTAGTATCATATATTTATGGTATTACAACTTCAGCTCAAAATCACACTCAGAAAATCTTTCCCAAATCTCCCCAACTGGGTTAAATTCTAGCTATTGATAATGCCCCTGGGTTCAATCACAGTCCAAAATAAAAGTGGGTACATTTTACTGCATGATGGCCTCCAACCACTTAATATCTCTGTTAAGTAGCATTCCGTTTTCAATTTTACGTACCTCATGTGACAATTTGTTTATCAGCCACATGACCGACTGAAATGTCCATCCATGTTCACTCCTGTTCTCACTATTTTAGGCTCCTAGGGTAGTCCCTGCCATGCGGAATCTGTAGACTATTTTTTTAAATAAATGCAAGAAAAAATTATAAAAAACAGCAATAGGGACACTTCGCACCCTTCATTCAAATCTTATGTCATCTAGAAAATATTTCATTCAGAAACAAGCAATTATCTTTAGCTGCTTTCTTAACTAGAAAGAAACAAGTGTGAAGTGATCAACCAAAGATTCCACCATTACGTAAGAAGACAGACAATCAAATGAAGCCCAGTGAAACTGAAAGAGCATAGGGAGGCATCACTACGGGTCTCACTATCTTTTGTGGAGATGGCGGGGCAGCGGGGTGGGATCCGGAGGGAATCACACCAAGCACTTTGTGCACGTACGTTTCTATCACTTTGAACCTCACTATGCTGCATAATTACAATGCACCAATAAAACTATATTTAAAAAAGAAAAAAGAAAATGATTGAATATTTCTCACAAAACTAACCCTTTTTGAAATGGAATATTGGTAAAATGACCAAGCCTCTAACATAATATCTCTATATTCTAAATCCAAATTGCTTGTTTTCTTTTCTCACTACAAAATTCTTTTTCAGAAACATGGGGATTTCATGAAATTGATAAATATGTTTAATGGACAGTGTTTTATTTTTCCCTCCCCAACTTGCTATTCGAATTATAGTGCACCTTAAAATTGATAGCACCTTTCAATGGATAAGCTCATACAACAAATAAAAACATACCATTTTCTCACAGTATTACATGTGAGAAAAAACAGGAGAACTAATAAGAGCTTGAGCTAGCGTATTAATTTCAAGGAGGAAATGCACATGGACTGATGAATGGCTGACTGAAAGCTGACTGTTACTTGGGAAACAAGGCAGACAACACAGAAAGCTGGGGGAAAAACTGAGGCAGAGGCTGAGGAAGAGGCTGTCCTCGGTAGAACTTGGCTCCCGATGCAGCCTCCTCCAGGACTCTGGATTTTCACTGGAATGCTGCTGATGTCAGCGAGCTCCTCCTTTCCACATCTATTTGTATCCACTTTACTAATGAGAGTTTTAAGTATTGGGAATTTTTTAACACAATTTTGATACAATGTAGCAATATTAAAAAATAACAGGACCTTAAAAAAGGAAAATACCTCTTCAATTTTGTAGACCATACGAGACAAAATGTCCCCCCCCACACACACTACATGGGCATTTCAGAATTCCTTGTAATAATGGGATCTCAGTAAGGAAATATCATGAATGTTCTTCCTAGTGGTGTTGATATGTTTTTAATATACATTCTAGCCTGTTTATCAAATTCAGAAATGAAATGCTGTCTGGGAAGATGAGTGTATGATTTGAAAGGATAAGGGAATAGAATTTAACTCATAAATAATGACCTTTCACAAAGTTATCAATGAAGTAAATGAATAGTCTCACATAACTATCTCTAAAACTGATCTTCATTTGCAAAACAACCTTAGGAACTTAAATTTGCATAGCACTGTTGGAACGTCATAAAACCATTTGACGTTAGAGCAGATAGGTCTGGGTCAAGATTCTTTACACAGGAACAGGCTCAAAACGTGAATATACTTCCCATTCTCAGAGAACTTGCAATAACCAGCTGCCTCACAGACCCTGACGCTCTTCCGTGGACCTGGGGGTGAGTTCTGCAATGCCCTGGACATACCAGGAGACAATATGTTGTGATTTAGTTCAGTAGCGTCTTCTTCTTATATGGAAATCATGACTCAAGGGCATGCAACAGGCTGACCTGGAGAGAGAAACTCAACATTGGACCTGTTTTCTGTTTTTTGTAGTCAAATGTAGTCTATATACACAAGAGGCCCACACACATGCACAGGTGCATGCACACACACACACACACACACCCCACAAACAAAAACAAATCCAAGATAAAATAAGACAATGGTGAAATTGGGGGCGACAGAGAGGGAGAGAGGGAGAGAGAGAGAGAGAGAGAGAGAGAGAGAGAGAGAGAGATTGGAGTCCCAGGAGCAACCCTGCTACAAAAGTGTTAAACAAAGATGTTCCCTTTGCCTGGGGAGAAGGTGCAGGGATTCCAGGTGAGACAGCTCTGAACTGGGCTAGGGCACACAGGATCTGGCTTGAGCTCATTATGAATAATTCATGCCTCATCCATCTTTTGAAGAGGTGTTAAATTGCCCTTTTGGCATGTCTGTGGCTTCTGAGGAATGTGTTCACACCTCATTATCACTTGGCCATGGACTCCTGAGAGAGTAGTAATTGTCTTCCAACCAAGGTCTTTGTCAGTCCTGCAATGTACAGTACAGGACGATATGTCTCCCCTTGTACCCACAAAAATGGAATGCTTCAGAAAGAAAGAGGACAAGGATCATTTTCCCCTTTTACTCTTAGAGTAGTTTTACTTTCCTCTATTTGTTCAGTTAGAATGTACTTATTCCTCCTCCCAGTGTCTTTAAACTCTCTGAAAATAAGACATTAAAAAACAACTATGTCTTGTTTCTACAGTATGTTCAAAACATGCTGCAGAATTTATCTTTTCAAAATCACTTACCTTTCCACTACCACTCATTTATGAAATAGTCTTGTGAGCACTTCACTACTTTCATCAATTTTCACACGCTTATTTAATTTCAATAAAATTCTTGGAAACTAAAGACGTAGAGATTTTCTCTCCCTTTACAGACTGAAAAGAGTCAACCTCTAGATAGAGTAGCTAGTCAGTGACAGGTGATCTAGATGGAGTAGCTAGTCGGTGACGGCTGATCTAGATGGAGTAGCTAGTCGGTGATGGCTGATCTAGATGGAGTAGCTAGTCGGTGATGGGTGCGCTGCTAGTCAGTGATGGGTACTCTAGCTGGAGTAGCTAGTGAGTGGTGGGTTGAGGTCTCTCTTCCAAAAGTTCTCTTAGCCATGTGGAAAACCGCCTGCAGGGACCTTGAAGTGCCTGACCATTTTCTTTCCTTTCAGTTCAAGTGCCATATTTGGGGGAATCAAGTTGGCACAGCAATTTATTTGACCATTACAAGCTCTTGTCTATAAGCGAAGTTCAGGGGGGGCAGTCAAGGAGATTCATGCAGGTGAATTCAGCTGGGAGGTATTATGGAAACAGGCGTGTATGTGTGTGTGTGTGTATTTGCAGATGGGGTGGTAGCAAAGTGGTCAAAGGCAGATCAGAGAGGAAGACAGGGCAGCACTCCAAATTAGATACCGAAACCATCTGGCTAAGAAGTAGGTATTGTGATAGCTAGAAAAGGAGAGAAGGGAAATGCACTGAGACTTATTTAGAATTTCTAACTTATAAGTACTCATGGGGACATTGGATTTGGAGGATTTAGGAAAAGAAGGTGTCGTGCTAGACATTGCAACTCAATGCATGGTGCTACTGCTTACTAGGAAAAAATAGATTCAGTGGGGAAGATCATAGGTTTGGTTTTAACATAGTTTGAGTTGTATTCATGGCTGTAGAACTCTGGGCACCGGAGCAGGTGATATGGGTCTGTGAGTCATGTGAATCTAAGTGGAATTTAATGCGTTAGTAATATGCAGGATCCTGAGAAACAACAGACCGTATTGATGCTGTGGTAAGATAAGGGACCCAACAGTGTGTGGAAATAGGTGGACTGGCCCATGTCCACATCGGTTTATTAAAAAGTGAAAGTATTGAGTGTCTATGTTGATATACAAAGCATTTGTTTAAGTGTTAGGCACATGAGGATACACAACTCTACCTCTCTCCTGGAGAAGACAGATCTATTTTTTTATTTTTATTTATTTATTTATTTATTTATTTATTTTTGTGGTACTGGGGATTGAACCCAGGGGCGTTCTACCTCCGCGCTACACCCCGGCCCTATTTTTTTTATACTTTATTTTGACACCGGGTCTCACGAAGTTGCGGAGGGCCTCACTAGGTAGAGAGAAAGAGAGAGACAGGGAGAGAGAGAGACAGGGAGAGAGAGAGAGAGCTGAGGCTGGCTGCGAACCCAGATCCTCCGGTCTCCGCCTCCCAAAGTACTGGGATTACAAGCGTGCGCCACCACGCCCGGCGAGAAGACAGAATCTAATAGAGGAATTCATATATGTATTTAAGGAATAAGGTTTTTTATTCATAAATGTAGATTTTTGCAATTGGCTGTTGTATGCTACAAAATAACATAGAAAAAAATGACAAGCACGTGGCCAGCCTCTCCCGTCACTATCATTCTGAACTACATTATGATGTGAGACTACAGTGCATGCACCAATAAAAGTATATATAAGAATAAAAGAAAGGAGTCTAGTTTTATCAAAGAAAATGACAAAATCATGACCCTCCAAGAACTAAAAATCTAGTGGTGTTATAGATATGTGAAAAATTAACAATGATGGGCAGCCTGAAAGAATGAGATAGTGTGGTTTCCAAGTCAATAGCCAGGCTCTGGTTTTACTGGGAAAAAGGTGAAAGTTTGTGAAGAATAAATTCACTATGTTAACACACTGTCTCCTCCTGTGCATCCCTCACCAATTCCCTTTTCCTAGAAGAGCTATTTCAGTCCTGTTTCTCTCTTCACAAGCCTTCGAACTCCAGGACCATTCCTCTGACATTCAGCAGATGATTGCTACCCCTTCGTATACACAGACAAAGGAGGTCATCAGATAGTCCCTCAATATTTGCCATATTGACAAACTCCTTTTCTGTTACAACTGTTACAATAAAAGCAGTGTCTCTCCTCCTGACCAAAGCTAATTATCAGCCTGAGAAGCTACATCCCATCTCTTCAGGACTTCGTGTTAGTGATCTACCCAGCTCTCTACCAACTTCCCAACATCTTCCTTTGCTCATTTATATCACATTTGAAGATGTTCAGATTTTTTTCAACTTTAAAAAACCTTCCTTCGACTCCACATACCATGAGCAAAATAGCTCCAAATAGGTGCGGAAGCAGCTGTGAGCCTCATTCACAGCCACATTCTGTAGTTCACCTGCCCTTGCCCCTTCAGTTAAATCACAGAACTATGCCAACAATTCACAGCACAATTGATAGACCTAAAGTCTGTCCACTTCCCTGTTGCAAAAGAAAATGAATGCCTTTTTAGTCATTGTAAGTAACTTCTTAGTAGCATGTGTCAATATTGGCCTCCTTGCTGGAAATTCCTTTTCTTTTTGGCATCTCTAACAACACTCCTGTTTTCCTTCCCTCTTCTCTGTTCATTTTTGTTCCCTCTTTTCATTTATGGGCTCCTCTTTCTTTTATTTTTCCCTAAAAATTATCGCCTAATCTATTTCCATATTCATCTCAATAGGAATGTTCTGTCTTTTCCCACTGTTATGACTTTGGTAACCATATTGGTATGCAGACAGCTCCAAGGTGCATTGGCCCAACCCAGAATACATCAATGAAGCTCTTGCTGAGGTGCAGGAGGCTTGTCCGGCCCACAGAAAGGCAAATTCTTGAACCAAGCTTAGCAAGCCAGGCTGAGTCAGCTTCTATACTTGACTATACCATAGTCTATAGTATGCTTAATCGTTTGTTTTTAATAAGAGAATTAACAAGAACATGTGGATATGCTTGTATGCTTTTGGATGTGCACCGCGAGAAATAGATCAAGTCTACACTGTCTATAGTTGTCCAGGGGACAGTTAGAACAATTATGCTTTGGTCTAGTTCAATTAAACAAAATAGAAGATTAAATTATTGGAACTTTCTTTCAGACAGATGAAGGACATGGGTTTATTAGACAATTTTATTTATTATATAGCCATAATACATTGACAAATAGCACACATGTAATTCAACACAGAAATCATGGTCTTGACGCAGAAGGAGTAGAAATGTATTCGAATCTGAAAGCTAAAATAGCATACTACCTATACCTTTTCAAATTCCTTAAAAATAATGTATTAGTTTATTTTGAACAGTGTTTTTTGTGAGGGAGCCACTTATTAAGTAGCTATCTATTTTTCAGTAAGGAATCAAATAAATTTTGAAAGTGCCTTGCCTATTGGTTAGTGGCTGAGGAGAACCAAACCCTTGACATTTCAGGATCATTGAACATTTGAATGATGCTTACTCTCTGAAGGTTAAACATAGGCCATGAATAGCAAAATTTTGGGAGATTTCATCTCCTAAAAAAATGCAGGAAAGAAAGCATATCAAGTCAACATAGAACTTTAAAAGCAAATGCAAAGGCCGGGCGTGGTGGCGCACGCTTGTAATCCCAGTACTTGGGAGGCGGAGACCGGACGATCCGGGTTCGCGGCCAGCCTCAGCTACTTAGTGAGGCCCTCCGCAACTTCGTGAGACCCGGTTTCAAAATAAAGGCTAAAAAAAAATAGGGCGGGGGGTGTAGCTCGGAGGTAGAACACCCCTGGGTTCAAACCCTGGTACCGCAAAAAAAAAAAAAAAAAAAGCAAATGCAAGCCGGGCATAGTAGCGCAGGCTGTAATCATAGTACTTGGAAGGCTGAGACAGGAGGATTGCAGGTTCAAAGCCAGCCTCAGCAACTTAGTGAGGCTCTGAGAAATTTACTGAGACCCTGTTTCCAGATAAAAAATGAAATAGGTCTGGGGGTATAGGCCGAAGGTAGAAAGCCCCTGGTTTCCATCCCCAGTACTACACATACACACACACACACACACACACACACACACACACACACACATAGAAGCCGGGCACAGTGGAACATGCTTGTAATCCCAGTACCTGAGAGGCTGAGACAGGAGGATCTTAGGTTTGAGGCCAGCTTCAACAAGACCATTGGTAACTTAGCAGGACCCTGTTTCAAAATGGGAACACATAATATTGGCTCTGAATTTTTCTAGAATACGCTATATCATTCAGTATATTCACCATGCTGAGCAATAGATTTCTTGAAATTATTCTGCTAACTATAATTTTGACACTTTGATTTTCTACCTTGTCTAGGATTTCAGAAGCTTTTACTTGAACTCCACATAAGCCCAAAATCTAACATAAATTTGTGCCAAATGCTAAGTATGTTGATGCCTTTGTAGTTTTTGAAAGACTGGTGAATCACACTAAGTAACACATTCTACAGAGAAACCGTCCTAATTAACCACCATTGAAGTTTAACCGTTGGACCACCCCTTGTGCCGAGAGGCCTGTGACCAGGTGGTCTCCATCCACACCTCAGAAGGTCTGAAACTAAGATGGTCCTTCAGCATTGTCCTCCTTTAGGGGAAAGGACAGGCAAGCCCTCATGTCGCAGGCTCCCCTGGGGAGTAGCCTGGCCTCCTTCAGGAGCTCCTCTCTCCAGCTCAGGCATTTTCTCCAGGGGACTAACTGCACAGGCTCTCCAGCAGCAGGACCAGCAGCCATGGTGCTCTTGCTCGTCCTCTAGCATCAGGCAAGCCATGAATCAACGCTTCAACTTGAAGACGTGAGTTTAAGTCTTGCATGTGCAAATCAGGCTTTCATAAATGGCATTCTGTTATCAAATACTATTTGCTCACAAATCCCTTTTCCTGCTCGGTAAATATATTTTTTTCTTCTTCATAATATTCGCCATTTCTCACCCTGCAGTAGTCTAAAAATGACAGCCCAAATCCCTGCCTCCCTTTAGCGTTATGCCGGTTCTCGCCTTAAGGGTCAGGGTGTATTTTCTCCTGCTGTATTGGAGCTTCCTTGTGGCTTGGTCTGGCCAATAGGATGCAGAACAAGTTACACATTGGGATGTCTAAGCCCAGGCCTGAAGGTTTTCTGTCAATGTTACTTCTTCCCTGAAAGGCAGTTGTTATGCAAAAAGTCAAAGTACCCAGAGCCATCATGCTTTGAGTTAGATGAAATTAGACTCGTGGGAAGAGAGGCTGCAAGAGAAAAAGCAAAAAATAAGTAGTACTATCTAATCCTACTTATGCCTTTATGTACAGTTGCATAAATGTGTTCATAACATATAAAGATCATTTAAACTTTTTTACAGTAAATGAATTAATATATAAATTAAATAATATCATAGTTGTGGTTGTGTCTTAGATTAGTACTGTTGAACATAACTCACAAATTTTCTTACATTTACCTGCATGCTATCTAAAATAATAATTAGATGTTCAATTAGCTTATTAACTGAATAAATGTATAATTTTAAAATAACATTTATTTGTGATATAAGCTCTCCCTAATTCAAGCTTTCTCAAAATCTTGAAAGAATCCACAATATGATTTCACTATTTAAAAGACAGCTATGCCTCTAGGTAATTTGCCAAAATTTCGATGTTAGGTAGAAGTTACAATGATTTTTCTTCCTGTGTTAAGATTATGAAGTAATACTTAAGATTTTTTAGTTGTTTTTCATTTTGAAGAAGTCAAGAAACTCAAAGTTGCGAGTCGCTACACACCCTTTGATTGATCCAAAATAGTTATTATATGACACAAAAATGTCATAGCCCATAGAAATAGGACCACCATTTTTATTTATAAGAAGGAGTTGTGGTTACTATGAGACCCACAGCTTAGACTCATAGGACCCTATTGTAGGGACAGACATTAATAGTAACATGAACTGACTTCCATGATGTGACAAACTATTTCCACTATTTTGATGTAGTTTGTCAGGTAATTCTAAACTGATTTTTTTTGGAATTGATTATAAACACCTAGGTTGAGAAAACCAAATCCAGTTTACAAGGCAACATATTTTCCTTGAATTCCTGAATTCAATGACATCATTATAAATGGCCGGTCCTGGATGAAAAGGAAGACATTCCCGATATGATCCGAGTCTAAGTGTGTCAGAAGTAGCTGCAAATTTAGAGGTAGCAAGAACTTAGCTCCGGAATAAATTCCAAATTAAAGAAGTGACTAAAAGAGCTGCTTCACTGGTGAAACATTTGCAAAGGAGTAATTGGCCCCATTGTGACACCAGCATTCCCCCACTAAACAATTGTTTGAAGTCATAAAGCCTCTGTCAAAGTAAAATATAATAAATAATGGGCAGGGGGTATACATAATGTGAAACGGGAATGAGCTGGGAGAGAAGGTATATCTTGCCCCAGGTAGTCCTGTGGCTAGAAGAAAAGGCATGAGATGCTGATCACAGCAGACATTAATCTAATGCTGATAACAGCATAACCCAGAGCTCTCATAAGCCATTTTTACCCTGACAACTTAAGAACCAAGAGGAAAACAAGAAGAAAAATGCAAGGCTATATTGAAAGATTCTTAGTGATAGAATCTACCTACGGTCATTCATTTATCCAGCTATGGAATATTTATTGAGCATCTTCTTTGTGCAGAGCAAGGTGCTATGGACCAGAAATATGAATGTGGCAGTCCAGAGAGGCTCTCTGTCTTCATTAAACTTATATTTTAGTTAGGAAGTCAGAGAGACCAATAACAAATGCATCATGTTTAATTAAAGCATTTTTGTGGCTTCCTGTTATTATTAGAGTGAAAAGCCAACATATTAAATGTTGCCCTAAATAATTTTATTTGTGTTTGATAAGGTCAGCTCAGCTACGGAATGGTGAACAGAACTGAAAGGACAAAGTCTCTGTGGCAAGATTAGAAAGGAGGTGATAGACAGATTCATTGGGAGTTCTTTGAGAAACAGGCAGAGTTAGATATTGAGACGTATAGAGAAAAATTGCAGGAAAAAATTAAAATGGATAAAAATTATACCATTTTATATTCAACAAACAGTAAAAATATAATTGACTATTAGAACTAAAATATAAATGCATTTAAATGTTTAAAGTGGATTTTTTTCTAGGAAAATATGTAACTTCCAAAGCCATGTCCAAGAAGAAATGGAAAATCTTTATGGCCTATAAGTACTAAATAATAGCAGTATTATATGTGTGCTGCATAAAATCTAATTTCTCTTGTCTTCATTTTTGTAAAATTATTGTTATGATATCTAAGATTTTCACAAAACTTTTTATATTGAGTGTAATGCTAAATTAGATAATAGTTCTTGAGTCATCAAGATGTTAGTTATTTTTTACTAATTATAATCTTGATAAACTTTTTGTTGAAGTAGTAGTTACTGAAATTGTCAAAAAAATCTTAAAGCAAGTTAATAAATAATCATTCATTTTATATATTACTTTATGTTTAAACACTGTAATGGAACCATATATGATAAATTATTATTCTTTTAGAATAACAAAAAAATCCTAAAATCTTAACACATATCTTCATCAGAATATGCAAACTTAGGTGAACTCTTCCAGTACAAGAAATCAGGGGATCCATGAAGTGTTTTTTTCTTAAAAAGAATTCTAATTCCTAGTAATATCCAATAACAAGACTTAAAACAATGACAAACTAAGTCTGATTTTTGAAATAAAATATCACAGTAGAATGAAGCACCATTTCCTTAAGAAATGACTTATTCCAAGTTCAGTGAACAAACAAAACAAAACAAAACAAAAGCGCATGTTTTGCCTAAAAGCAGGAGACAGAACCCGGTTGATGGGTTTCTCTTACATTGAAACATGGACCAATTTCAGCAACAAAATAATTTTTTTTTTTGGTACTGGGGATTGAACCCAGGGGCATTCTACCTCCAAGTTACAACCCCAGCCCCTTTTCCTTTTTATTTTGAAACAGGGTCTAAGTTGCTAAGGCTGGCCTCGAACCTGCAATCCTATCTCAGTCTCTCAAGTATGGGCATTATAGCTGTGATCCACAAAGCTCAGCCAAAACAATTTCATTAAAGATTGTAATATATTATATAAGAAAAATGAATCAATAAATACATGGTAATGTTGAAAGAGACAAAAAAAGAAAGAGATCAAGAGAGATAAAGAGCAAACAGAAGCGAAAATTTACAGAACAATGTGAGTCTTTCTTAGTTTGTTTTTTGTTGTTTGTTTGTTTGTTTGGGTTGTTTAGTCTTTTTTGTTTTGTTTTGTTTTAATTTTTTCTTTTTTGGTTCTGGAGATCTAGCCCAGAGCGTTGTGCATGCAAGGTAAGTGCTTTGCCACTGAGCTACATCCCAGCCTAGGAGTCTTGAAACGTAAGAAAATCGAAGTACCAGAAAAAATCAACATTTTCAACCTCCCCAAAGTAATAAACACTCTAAGCAAGAATCACATATGGATAATAAAATCTTTGGGTAAATAATTGTTGGGAAATAGTGAATCAGCACATTTTCCAAAGTACTTCAGAAAAATGCATCAGTATTAGTTTGCTTGGGCTGCTTTAACAGATAATAGGTTGGCATAGCTTCAATGACAGAACTTAATTTTCTGGCCCTTCTGTTGGCTGGAAGTCCAGGATCGGGCAGATCAGTCTGATGAGGTCCGTGAGGCCTCTCTCCCTGGCCTGCAGGTGGTCTCCTTCCTGTGTCTTCATGGCACAGACTGAGCTAGCTTTCCTGTGTCTCTCCCTATAAGGATACTAATTTTGTCTTATTGGCGCCCATCCTCATGACTTCAACTAACCTTAATTGTTTCCTTAGACACCTCATTTCTAAATGTAGTCACCCAGACATGAAGGGTACAACACATGTTTTGGGGAGATAAAAACATTCATTCCACAACACATGTTTAAAGAGAAAAGACCTGAATGCCTTTATCCAGCCCATCTGAATCAAGTGATTATTTCAGCATTCCAGTCTTGATTGGATGCAAAGAGAAGAAGATAATGACAGCTGTGCAGTATATTTACCTGGGATGATTACCCTGAACCTATGCATGAGATAAAATGCACAGATGCGACATTCTCTAAAGGGAAATGCTTGGACCATTCAAAAATGCCAATGTCAGTAAAAATGGGAAGAAAGGTAAAAGAATTAAAAATAATACTATACTACAGAGTCATAAATCTAAAGGGTGATGTGTTATAGGTGGGTGCCCACAAGGAACTGGCCCTGAAGTGGAGACTGGTGTGCAAGAGTTTACCAAAGGTATTTTCTTCAGCCCTGAACAATTCTTGCAGAGGGGTATTGGTTGGGAATATTTCTGGCAACTGGGGGAATCCATCTTTGAATCTTGAAGGGGATACAAGCAGCATATCAAACTTCTGTGACAATGTGGGACATCATATCGCATCATAAATTACATAGTTTTATTTAAAAATTTAGAAAAATTGTGAAGTGCCTTGGAAAATTTCTAGGTAGTCTGTAGTCATGAAATTATGGTTGAATGAATGTTTATTTGGTTGTAATAATGGTATGGTAGTTAGATATGCTCTTATTTTTAGGAAATTCAGAATTAGGTAATTGGAATGGGGAAAAGAAGCAAAGTGTTAGAAAAACAATAATTTGATATTTGGAGTCCTGTGGAGCACATAGATCCTCATTGGCTGGCATCTCTCGGGTTCTGAACCTTTTCTGCTTCGCTGGAGATAAGCCTTCTTCTGGCATTTTCTGTTTCATTTCTCTTTCTGCCCCCAGTATGATTGGTTTGATTTTGTAATTGAAAGCATGTCTTTATAAATGTCAACTTGCTGCTATTCAATATGTAATATATGCAACACAGTATACAAATGTAGACATCAAATCACGGTGTGGCCTTTGTGTTGGAAGTATATTGTCTAGGAGAATAACCATCAAAATCAAACAACTAAGGTCCTATCAAAGTATCTCATTCCCCAAATATTCCTGGAGACCTCAACACGTGCGGGTCTTAGATTTAAGCACACAGTGTGCTTCATGAAACAAAAACCCCTTTGTTACTTCTATAGTACTCATGTAGAAATAGCTTGTCTGTTTAATTTACTTTTTTGCACAATGCCATAAAAATATTTCAACAAATAACTCTTTGTTCTATATGACTAATTGTCTCTGAGTTTCATGTAGAATGAGAGTGTGTGAATGGTTTAATTCCTAGAAGATCCCCTGAGATGGGTAACTGCCTACGTATATTACAATGTTATTAGGCTTTGGGAAATCATAAGTTGTGTTTAAAAAAGTGGTCTCTTGGTATCAGGGGAAAATTACTACACTGATTGAAAAGTCTTTAAGAAAAATCTTCTGGCAAAGGACCCAAGACATATTTCATGATAGCAATAGCAGGTGATTAACAAATAGTGCCGCTCCATGACCCCGCATGCCTCTAGCACTTTTTATGGGGATTGCTGAAATAAAGATAATTTTTTTAAAGATTCTATTCACATATGAAAAAAGAAAACATTTCTCACACTCTTTCTTGAAACAGATATTTTTTTTAGTGTTCTTAAAATAGTTCTCCAAAGTTGAGACCTTACACTGCAACAGCTGAGCCTGGAAGGTAGAGTCTCTTTATGACAGAGTTCAGGTGGAGAACAAGTCTGATTTCATTTTCAACATGGTGTTCATAAGGCATTGCTGCTCTGAGTTGAGAATGCATGAACAATTACTTAGCATGAAGAACTCTGAAAAGTGTTGCTTTTCTCAGTCTTTCCTAAACAAGTTTAATATATGATGCAGCTTTGCAAATTCATGACATTTTAATAAATTCCTGTATGTGCCTTCTTTCTATTTGTATTCTCCCTTCTGTAAGTTTCTTCCAGTGTTCTGAGATTCCCTTCAGGGTGCATTTATTAACGTCAGCATCTGTCCATATAAAATGTGTATCCTGATTTGGGGTTGTGAAAATAGTCATCCCGCAGGTAATATCTCATCTGTGAATATCAAATAACACCAAATGGCCTCTAGGTAGTTATTCATAAACAAATAAATGCTGAGAAAATTCGATAGATCACCCACAATGATCTTAATGGCCTATAATTTGGGGACCCTGAATCAAATGGGGTCCTAGAAAAAAATCTTATTAATAAAATGTTTACATGTCTTTTTAAATATAAGATTAAGTATAACTGCAATTAATTGGGGGGAAAGTATGCCTTGGGATATGTTTTGATATGTTGTATACACCCATGAAACTGTCCCAAGTAAAGATAATAAACATCGCTTATCTCAAAAGTTTCTTGACAATGCTACAATCTCTTCCTCAGACCCTTCCCTGACCCATTCCTAGCAACCACTGATCTTTCTATCCCAGAGAAATAGTTTGCATTTCCCAGAATTTCACACCCGTGTAATTACATGGCTCATTTTATTTCTTATCTTGTCTCTTTTACTCAGAATAATGATTTTGACACACACTCATGCTGTTGCATGTATCAAATCTCCTTCCATTTTATTGCCGGGTTGTATTGCATATTGAATTCATATACCACAATGCATTTATACATTACTTGCTGATGGACACATGGCCTGTGTCCAGTTTTAAGTCAGTAGAAATAAAGCTGCTATAAACATTAATGTATTCATGCATGCATCTTTGCATGCGAATACATTTATTTATTTTTTCTCCTAGTTAAATAACCTAGGAGAGACTGCTTGGATCACATGGTAGGTACATTTACCTTGAGATTCTGCCAAACTCTCCCAACATCCTTGTACCATTTTACATCCCTACCAGTAACATTCAAATATGCCCGCTCCTCCACACCCTTTCCAATGCTTGCTTTGTTGGTTGGTTGGTTTTAACTTTAGCTGTTCTAACTGGTATGTGGCAGTAACTCATTTTGGTTTTAATTAGATAATTTCCTATTGGCTAGTGATGGTGAGCATCTTTTTATGTGTTTTCTAAAATTGATTTTTAATTTAAAAATGATAATTATATATATTTATGAGGTAACATGTGGTATTTTGGTTCATGTATACATTGTGGAAAGATTCATTCAAGCTAATCGACATATCCATCACTTCTTCAACTATTATTTTTTTGCATTGGAAACATTAAAAATCTATCCTAGCAATTTTGATACATTGATACATTATTATTAACTGTGGTCACCATGAAGCAAAATGTATTCCTCCAGTCTAACTGAAGCTTTGCCCACTTTGGTCAACACCTTCCTTATCCCTATCCCTTGCTGTACCACCGCATTTAATAAGAACCTATGAGATTGAATTTTTTAAGTTTCATATATAAGTGAGATCATAAAATGTTTATCTTTCCATGCCTGGCTTATTTCAATTAGAATAGCTTTCTCCAGCTCCATCCATATTGTTGTGAATGACACCATTTCTTTTTAAAGGCTGTACAGTACCCTACAGTGATTATGTGACACATTTTCTTTATCCATTAAATCCTTTAGGTTGATTCCATATCTTGGCTGTTGTGAAAAATGCAGACAGGAACATGGGAGAGCAGATATCTCTTTGTTAACTAATTTCAACACCTTTGTCTATATACACAGAAATGGGACTGCTGAATCATAGGGTAATTCTATTTTTTTACTTTTTTAAGGAACCACCTTATTCTTTTCCAAAATGGCTATACTAACTGACATCCCCACCAGCAGAGTATAGGGGTCCCCTTTTCTCCTCATCCTCCCCAGCATTTGATTTCCTACATCTTTTTTAATCATAATTATTCCAACAGGGGTGAGGTGGTACCTCCCTGTGTTTCAATTGGCATTGTCCCTGACGATTAGAGATTTTGAATATTTTCATGTATTTGTTGACCATTGGCATCTGTTCTTTTGAAAAATATCTGTTCAAATCCTTTACCATTTTAAATATTGCGATGCTTGTTTCCTTGCTAGTACATTGTTTGAGTTCTTATTTCGTACACATTTATTGGTGCATTGGAGACTCACATCATACTGTAGTTCGTAGTGATAGTGATGGACATGCACGTTTTGGATGTTAGTTCCTTACCAGAGCTATAGTTTGCAAGTATTTTCTTCCAGTTTGTAAATTCTGTTTTCACTCTCTTCTTTCCTTGACTATGCAGAAGATTTCCAGTTGGATGCAATCCCACTTGTCTATTTTTGCTTTTCTTGCCTGTGGTTTTGGGGTCCTGTCCTAGGAATCACCGCCCAGTCCAATGTTGTGCAGCCTTTCCTCTGTGTGTCATTCTGTCCACTAGAGTTCCAGGTCTTCTGTTTAAATGTTTCATCCATCTTGAGTTTATTTTTGCATGTGGCGTGAGATAAGTGTGCCATTTCATTTCTCTGCCTATGGATATCAATTTTCCCAGTGCCATTTATTGAAGAGACTGCCCTTTCCTCATTGTGTGTTTTTTGTACCTTTGTCAAAATTCAATTGACCACAAATACTTGGATTTATTTCTGGGCTTTCTACCTTGTTGCATGGGTTAGACGTACCTGTTTTTTGTGCCAGCACTGTGCTATTTGGGTTTTAATTGCTTTATATTATATTTTGAAATCAGGAAGTGTTTATTTCACTGAAGCTTCAGGTTATTCAGAATCTTTCCTGATTCCAGAACAATTTTAGCATTTTTTTGTCCTATTTATGTGCAAAATGACTTCTGACTTACAAGTCAATATCTGATATAGCTGTAAGTGCTACATTTTGACTTAATACAGGATTTGTTTTCTTGTTAGAAAACATATAAAACATAGACATTTTAATTTAAATGCCAGAAATTGTTTTTATTTGCTACCAATCACTGTAGGAACATACCCTAATCATGGCCTCCACCGTTGGGAGGAAATGCACTCATAGACTGTTCTATCGTTGTGATATGAAGGTGTCCTTTGGTTTTTAATTCAGCTTTTTGAAGTGGGATTTTCTTCTTTGCAAATTGCTAAATACTGAACATACATGTTTCTCCAAAGTTATGTGTTGCAGCAGGATCTCAGTGTGATGGGATTTGCACGAAGAGCCATTGGGAGTGATGAAGGCAAGAGGGTGGAGCCCTCGTGAATGGAATTAGTGCCCCTATAAGTGAGATCCCAGAGACCTGCCCTGCCCTCCAACCAGGCAAGGACACCCTAGGCAGATACCATGTATGGCCCAGGAAGCAGGACTCTGAGGGCACCTGGGCCTTGGACTTCCGGCCTGTGCAACTGTGAGAAGTAGACACTTGCTGTGGATAAGCAACCCAGTGTGTGGTGTTCTGTTTTGCAAGCCCAAACAGAATAAGACACATACATCTACCTTACCGCATTCTTTTGATAATCCTAAGACACAGAGTGGGCTTGGTAAAATCAATTCTCCTTTTTCCTTTTGTGAAAAGAAAATTAAGATATAGAAAAATCTACAAATAGCATGAGAACTATACAGAAAAGAACCATGACATGACAATTTCTTGCTAGATGTGGGAGGAACCACGAAATGATTATTTCTTGTTATAACACCTAAATGGACAAACAGAATGCAATCAAGAATAAAAATAATGTCATTTGCTAAACATTCATTAGGAAATCATTCCATTTGTAGTTTCGATATGTCAGAATGATTTTTTGGCAATTATTTTCACTACTAGCAAAATGACAGGGAAAATGTGACTTTTTATATTTATTTTTATTTAAATGTTATTGGTGCATATAATTATAATCATAGTAAGACCCACAGTGAAGGGACATTCTGTGCAAACATGACTTTTGAAGCAAAAGCAGATTCTATTATTAAGTTTTTACAAACTACCACTATTCTGCAAATGTAAACAACATACATGAAAATATGACATTTGCCTTATAAAAAATATAGGGAAATTACCATATAAATCTTTCAATTTATAGCTCTATGACTCAATGGATAAATATTCATTTATTTTTAAGGAATATAAATTTGTCATAACTTATACATGGAAAATGACAGTATTCCTTTCATATCTTTAAATCTAAACCATAAAAAATTATCTTCAGTGTTTCAAAAAACCACTCTATCTGTAACTACTTTCAAATAATTAAATTATTTTAAAACCTTATACCTAGCCAAATGTGGTAGCACATGCCTGTAATCCCAGTACTTAGGGAAGCTGAGACAGGAGAATCACAGGTTCAAAGCCAGCATTAGCAATTTAGTGAGGCCCTCAGCAACCTAGTGAGACCATTTCCAAAGGAAAAATTAAAAGGGTTTGAAGTGTAGCTCAGAGGTAGAATGGCCCTGGGTTCAATGCCTAGCAGCATGAAATAAATAAGTAATTAAGTAAAGAGAACCTCATACCTGAGTTTACTTACAGTACTCTTTTTTAAAATATTTCCTGTATCTCAAAAGTGTCTTGTTTACTAATAGAACCTCTCCTTTAAATTGATTTGGGAAACATAACATTTTAAAATGTTAATATGTGAGTTTAATTCATAAAAGTAATATTTCTTAACATTGGTCTTGCAATGCCATTTTATTCTGAAGTTGGAAGCCATATTTTTTATTGGAAAATGGGAATCAAGTGTTCAAAAGTAATAAATAGAAAAAGAACTCCAAGAATACATAATTTATTTAAGGCATTCATTAAATTTAAAAAATTGTCAGTAGGTGATACTCAAAGAAATAACTATTCTGTTCACACAAAGGCTTGCACACAAATGTCCCTAGCATCACTATCCATAGTAGCCAAAAAATAGAAACTCAAGGTCCATCAACTGGAGAAAGGACAAATTATCCATCATACAATAGAACCCTAGTCATAAATAAAAAGGAATAAAACACTGATAACCTGTAACACCATGGAGGAGCCACAACATCATTTTAAGTAAAAGAAGTCAGGAACAAAAGACCACACGTTACATGCCCATAGAGACTAAATGCCCCGAAAGTGCCAACCTAGAAAGGAAATGCCTTAGTCACTACTTGGGACTAAGGTGGGGACTTTGAAATGGCAGTATTTCTATAATTGTTGCAAAAGAAAAAACTACTGTAGAGTTTTTGTTTCATTTTGGGTTTTTGGGTGGGAGAAGCTTTTCTTTTGTTAATCATTATTTTATTAATCATTAATGAGTGATTTTATTAATCATTAATGAATCCATTTGCTATCCAGCATGTAAGAAAAGGAATCTGAGAATGCATCGATTTCATGAATAAAATATCTATTCCATAAAAATGTATTTTTGTACTTCAGTAAAAATATTTTTGAAACTAGCATTCAAAATAAGCATTAAATTAAAAAAATGCCTAGTAACTTATGTGAGAACACTTCTTAAACTCTATGTATGAGAATCTCTAAGATATTGAATTCCAACACAAACAAAGAATGCTTAAAAATCAATGCTGCTAGGGATGTGGCTCAGTGGTAGAGCATTTGCCTAGCATGTGCAAGGCCCTGGGTTTAATCCCAAAACTCCAAATAACAACAACAACAACAATAACAACACTAAACCAATGCTAACAACTAATTTGAAAAACAAATACATATACTTTAAAACAATATCTCTGAAAAGCCTCTGTTCCCTTAAAAACAACCAAATTATATTGAGAGAGTCTGGATTCTAAGTATTGTGAGAGATTATATTTAAATTTCACACTTATGCTGTTTAGTAGGTAAACATATTAATTAAAAATAGCTGGGTGTGGTGGCACACTTGTGTAACCTCAGTACTTAGGAGGCTTAGACAAGAGGATTGCAGGTTTGAGGCCAGTGCATGATAATTTAGCAAGACCCTGTCTCAAAATAAAAAATTTAAAAAGGGATAGGATATAACACAGTTGTAGAATGCCCCTGGGTTCTATCCCCAATACCACACACACACACACACACACACACACACACACATACACATACACACACACATCTTTACTCAGCTTATTCTCATGTTAACATATTATGTAACCACAGTACATTTATCTATGTCATGAAATTAACATTAGTAAAACACTTATTGCTAACCACAGACTTTATCTAATTTTCCCAACATTTTTATTAATGTACCTGTTGTGTTTGGACATCTACCCAAGGTTACCATGCTGCAGCCAGTAATTCTGTCTTGTAGGTCTACTCTTGGCTTGTTTTCCTTGACTTTGACATTTCTAAATAGCCTCCATGACCCACAGTATCTATAAGTCTGTCGGGGAAGAAGTAATAGGTGGAAAACACTCGAATAGTTAAGACATAGGAAACATTTCCATCCTTGGTTATGATTTCTTGCTCTTTATTCATAATAAATATTATACCTGATTGGAAGAGAAAATACCAGTCTTTAATATAAACGTGGAAGACAATAGAATATTTTACTGGACCCCAGCATAG
The DNA here is from genome assembly GCA_004027185.1 of Glis glis. Taxonomy (NCBI): domain Eukaryota; kingdom Metazoa; phylum Chordata; class Mammalia; order Rodentia; family Gliridae; genus Glis; species Glis glis. Next base: position 49,445 of record PVJS01003623.1, read on the forward strand.
CACCTTCAAAGGTATTTTGCATATATCGGCAGAGAGCTATTCCATGTGTAGCTATGGTTTTTCAATAATTCCAGCTTGTGTAGATATCTAGTCACTCTACAAATGTATGTTTATATCAATAAGCATTGCCCATGAATACAATCAACGTCAAGTTCTAATGGAGTTTATTTCCAAAACCATATGCCTGAAGAACATTCTTCCTGACTTCAATGTCATGTCCTCTTTTTAGAGTTGGCATCTTAGTCTAATTTTGGTCACACGTGACTCTCAGGCGAGATGCCTTCAGCTTCTCACAGAACCTTCTACTGAGTGCGTGAGGCCCTTTGACACTGGGCTGCTGACTCACATCAAGTGTTGCTTGGGTTTGTACCTGCACTGCTGGAATGGATGCATTATTATTTCATTCCATTTCTAAGCCCTTGTGGGAAAGAAGATATTTCCTTCATGTTTTTACAGCTGAGGAAAGGAATGCTCAAAGAAAGCATGGTTACCCAGCTCCTATACCTGAAAGAATACACAGTAAACAGATCCAATTTGGAGTGCCAAAAACGAATCCAGTCCCCATTTAACTGGACTGCAGAATGTACCCATTATTCTGACTCAGTTATAAACAACACATTATTTTTCCAGCTCACTCTTGGTGTTTCTCCATTTCATAGTTTGCATTTTTCCTTGGGACCTATTCTTAGGCATGTGGCATTATTTTTCCTCTCTGTATGTAGGATAAAATTGCATCATTATGCTGAGAAAAAAATACAGTGAGCATACACGCATGGCTTTTTGTGTGACTTTTTTTGATTTTTCTCAAGAATGAGCTGACAGTCACTCCAGTATGCTCTCGTCCTCCATCTCTCCCCAAGTGAGCTTTGCTCCTCTCAGCTGGGCTGAGCTGTCTCACCAGCACCTGCTTCCTTTAGCCTATGACACTGGCTCCTTATCTCTCATCTTTTCTGTTCTTGCTTTTGACATCTCCCAAAGCTATGTTTTTTTTTTAATTTCTATTCTTTAATTGGTACCTTGTAATTATATGCCATATAATTACATCATAGTAATTATATCTCATCATAGTGAGATTCAAAGTGGCACAAACATACATGCATGCAGCACTTAGTGTATGTCCTTCCACATCCCACTCTCCTCCCCTCTTTTCCCTCCCCGTACTGTTGGTGAAATTGGTAGTGATACCTTCATGTAGAGACATAACATTATTTGAACTGTTCTCTTCATCGAGCCTCTTTTATCCCTTCCCTCCTTGTTCCCCCAATCCCCGTCTACTATTCTACTTGTCTCTCTTCTCTTTTATCTGAAGTCTCTTTTGTTTCCTATTTCCTTCCTAGCTTCTACATAGAAGAGAAAATATATGACCCATGACTTTCTGAGACTGGCTGATTCCACTTAGCATAATATTCCCTAGTGCCGTCCATTGTCCTGCAAATGACATGATTTTGATCTTCAAAGCCATGGTGTCCACCTGGCTGTGTGCTGTACATCTCTACCACCCTGGTTCTCCCCACCTTTTGTTGCTTGGCTTTTTATTTCAGCACTTGTCTTTACATTTAAAACTTCATTTACTGCAGCATGACTGAATAATGTATTTCAAGCAAAGTTCAGCAATAACATCATAGAAGACCAAGATAAAGATCTTCTGATACACAATAAATAAAGACAAGAGGCCATGGCTGTGCTCCAAGAAACTGCAATGCAGACTGAAATACATATCTAAATACTAAAATGGAAGGAGGGTGCAGGGATTTATCTGCTTTTAATATTTATTAACCACAGGAACAAGGTAAAGATTTTATTTATTTATTTATTTATTTATTTATTTATTTATTGTTGTAGTACTGCAGCTTGAACCCAGGAGTATTCTACCACCACAGCCCCAGCACTTTTTATTTTTTTTTTTTTGAGAAATGTTCGCTAAGTTGCCTAGGTTGGCCTTGAACTTTCAATCCTCCTGTGTAAACCTTTGAATTTCTGGGATCACAGGCCTGGCAGAAGATGGATTCTCTTAACCAAATTCTGGTATATCCACACAATGGAATTTTATTTATCCATCAAAAAAAAAAAGAACACAGTCATATCATTTGCAGGGAGATGGATGGAACTTGAGACTAGTATGTTAAGTGATGTTAGCCAGTCACAGAAAGTGAAGGGCCAGATGTTTTCACTCATATGTGGAAGTTAGAGAGAAACGAGAAAACAAAGAGAACCTCAGATAAATGAGGGGAGACACTAGTGGGATGGGAGAGGGAGGTCCAGGGAGGGAGGTGAGGAGGAGAAAGGGGAGGTCTGATGGTGGAAACTATGCAAATGACCCTTTGTCCATCCGTGCAGTTATCTGTGTCAATGTAAAGATTATCTATGGGGGTTGGGGGTGGGGAGGAACCTGGAGGGAAACACACAATGAATGCTGTGTGCATGTATGTTTCTGTCCCTCAGAACCTCACTTTGTTGCATAATTACCATGCACTAAGAAGATAGAAACATGAAAAATATATGTTCAAAGAAAAACTGTATGTTCCAAATGAAAAATCAAATAAGAAATAGCTTGGCACTACTGTTTGTGGAGTAAAATTGCCTAAATAACATAATACAAATAAAAGACTGCCATATATAATGTGCTTTAAAGGTAATTATGCTGTACAAAAGCCACCAGTCCAATCTGAGCAATTCTACATAATTAATACTAGGGATTTCTGATATTAGAAAGGATTTCTTCATGTAAACATTACTGTATGTCAAATAGTTATTATTATTCCACAGGGAATTAAAAGCCTGATGAGAGAGACTATGTAGAATAATGAATAGGTCTTAAAAGTTAATACATATTAATTTAGTTAAATGATTTCACAGAAGCCATTGTGGACTTTATATTTAAATTCTAAAGATTCTGGGATAGGGCACCAAAACAATCCAGAAAAAAATTTAAAAAAGGAAATTGGAGCCAGGCGTGGTGGCGCACGCTTGTAATCCCAGTACTTGGGAGGCTGAGAGAGGAGGATCTGGGTTCGTGGCCAGCCTCAGCTACTTAGTGAGACCCTTCACGACTTAGTGAGATCCTGTTTCAAAATAAAGAATAAAAAATAGGGCTAGGGGTGTAGCTCGGAGGTAGAATGCCCCTGAGTTTAATCCCCAGTACTGCAAAAAAAAAAAAAAGAAAAAAAAGGAAATTGGACTTCATCAAAATTAAAAATGTTATGCTTCCAAATACCCATCAAAGAAGTGAAATGACAATTTTTATAATAGGAGGAAATATTTGCAATTGATTATATAAATCTAAAAAGGAACTTATATCTAAAATATATAAAGAAAACTTGTAACTCAATAATAAAACGACAACTCAATTTTAAAATGAGCGAAGGACTTCGACCTATATTTCTTTTTCACAAAGATATGCAAGTTGCCACAAGCACACGAAAAGAACCATGCCAAACTAGTCGCCAGGTAAACACACATCAGTCAAAACCAAGCGAGATCATCCTCGCCTGCATTAGCACAGCGAGGATCAAGAAGTCAGGTAACACCAATTTTTCTTTCAGTACTGGGGATTGGACTCAGGGGCATTCTACCTCTGAGCTAAACACCCAGCCCTATTTTTTTTTTTTTTTTTGCAGTACCAGGGATTGAACCCAGGGGCGTTCTACCTCCACACTACACCCCCGGCCCTATTTTTTATATTTTATTTTGAAACCAGGTCTCATGAAGTTGTGGAGGGCCTCACTAAGTAGAGAGAGAGAGAGAGAGAGAAAGAGAGAGAGAGGGAGAGAGAGAGAAAGAGAGAGAGAGGGAGAGGGAGAGAGAGAGAGAGAAAGAGAGAGGGAGAGGGAGAGAGAGAGAGAGAAAGAGAGAGAGAGAGAAAGAGAGAGAGAGAGAGAGCTGAGGCTGGCCGCGAACCCGGATCCTCCGGACTCCGACTCCCAAAGTACTGGGATTACAAGTGTGCGCCACCATGCCCAGCTCCCCAGCCCTATTTTTATTCTTTATTTTGAAGCAGGGTCTCACTAAGCTGTGGAGGGCTTCATTAAGTAGCTGAGGCTGGCTGCGAACCTGCGATCTTCTAGTCTCAGCCTCCCAAGTACTGGGATGACAAGCTTGCACCACCACGCCTGGCTTAAAACCAAGTTTTGACAAGGATGTGCCCACATCAGGAATCTTAAACATGGCTGGTGGGATGTACACGTGTGCAGTCGCCCTGAAGCACAGCTGGTATTTCATCAAAGAATCACCCTGGGACCTAGCGATACCCCTTCCATGTCTGTACCCAAGATATAGAAAACATAAGTGTGCACAAAACGTGCACGTGAATGTCCACAGTAGCATTACTGATAGCAGCCCAAAGGTGGAAACAACCCGAATGCTGCCAACTGATGGCTAATGCGCCATGCCCCTACAAATAGGTTTTGCTAAAAAATAATTATAATATTTAAAGAATGGGCTTAAAGGGAAAAAGACTGTGTTCACAGGCTGATAGAAGTCTTAAGGGAACAAAGTCCACCCCTCCCACTGTAGGAAGTCAATTAATGTGTATAACTGAAAATTCAATACATCAAAATTTAAACATGTTCTAGAAGCACAGGTACAGACAATATATGCATGTTATACATATCTCAGCCAAAAGAGTTGAAAGAGACTATCTTTAAAATTAGAAGTGGGAAGGAACAGAAGAAATAGTTTATATATATATATATATATATATATATATATATAATGTATGATCTTTGTAAGCATTTGCTTCCTTTTTTTTATAGTACTGGGGATTGAATCCAGGGAAATTCCACCTCTGAGCTACACCCCTTTTCATTATTTTATTTTCTAACAGGGGTCTCGCAAAATCCTTGGGACTGGCCTTGAACCTATGATCCTCCTGTCTCAGCCTCCCAGGTACTGGGACTACAACCATGTGCCACCATACCTGACTAAGCATTTGACCCTCATATCTACACACATTTGTATGTTTGATGAAATATAAAAGCTTAAAGAATAAAGCACAAATTTGAAAACTTTCTCAAAGAAATATGTGCTTGTCATCTTTCAGAATTTGGGAAAGTTTGTTTAGGTAGTTTTTGTTTGCTTATTATCATCATTATTATTCTGCTTTTTTTGTGTGTATGTGTGTATGGTACTGAGGATTGAACCCAGAGGCATTCTACCTCTGAACTACACCCCCAGCACTATTTTATTTGTTATTTTGAAACATGGTCTCACTAAGTTGCTGAGGGCTTTACTAAATCGCTAAGGCTGCCCTCCAACTTGTGATCCTCCTGTCTCAGCCTCCCAAGTACTGGGATTACAGGCGGGTGCCACCACACCTAGCTTACTGCCTTGCTTTTAAGAAATAAAGCCATACACAGATTTCAGGACTCCCTGTTTCCAACATGGTCACTGTAGGGAAAATACTGAGATCCTACCCATCTAAAATGTCATATATTAGTGTATGATTTACTTACATCAAAAACAGATATTTTTTCAATTTTGAAACTTTAAATGTCAAACTGTTTCAAAAGTGAGTGAAAGTTCTTCTCAAAGATTCCAACAAATTCCATAGTGAAATCTGAAAGCATATTTAGAAGTTTTAACACCAAAGTTATCCTGTGATTCTAGAGCACAGTTTGCTCAATATTATGCTGTGTAATATATTCCATGCATTTTACTTATAGCGAGATGAGCATTCTCTCGCCGTACACCTATTTATTCTTATTTTATGCAATGGAAATATCTTGCTGGCTTCATTTTCTAGCTCAGAGCAGATGAGCAGCCAGGAGGGCTGTGATAAGAGCAAGCAGTAACAAACCAACTGTGAGAAAGGAGACGGGTAAATTACCCAACAAAGGCAGGAGAAACCTGTCGTCGGGGATCATTCAGTGCACAGGCAGAAAGCCCTGAGCGCCTCCATAGAACCCGAGTGACTGCCGAAGTTACCTGATGTCCATGATGATAATAGACTCACCAGTGATCAAATGCATGAGGTCTGTGCACTCCAGGAGAGGGAACTGCACAACAATGCTCAAAATGAAGGGCTGACATTTTAAAGTTGTTGCTCATGTGAATCTTTAAGGTAATTTTTCCAAGGATGTCAGGAAAACAAAATGTTTTACAAATTAGCAGGAGTTTTAGAAGAGAAACTTTCAAGTGAAAAAAAAAATATGGAGTGCATATGCATAAAATTGAAGGCATGAAGTGGACGTGGAAGCTTTAAAAAGGTTTTGTATGAAGTGGGGAATATATGGAGGAGAGACTCCAGTGAGGGAGGTGGTCTAGGGGAGGGTGCGGGGAGAGAGAATTAATGAAGGAAACACTTCCATTGACATTATGTACATCTGTGAGAATACCAGTGCCAATCTCAATATCTCGTATGGGGAAGTGGGGGGCAGAGTGGGGAGGGAGTCAGGGGAAAGCTCACCAAGTGCTGTGTGCATGTGTGTCACTATCACTATGGACTACATTATGATATTACACTGCAATGCACCAATAAAAGTATGAAAATAAAGTGAGGAATATGAATCTTCTTTGAACATTCTTCAAGTAACATACAGGTAGGTCAAACCTGTGAAGTAATGCAACCCATAATATTTGGCTCCTAGAAAATAAGAAGCAATTAGCTTTATGAAAAACATACCCATATGAAGCATTCCTGCAAACAGAGGAAAATTCACATTTGGAAACAGATCTATCTCGAAATTTTTTCAGTGGTCTTCAATTTTGTGTTTCCACCTAAAATAATTTGATTTGCTGAACCCACTAACTGGTGATTCCTTTTACTGTCGTGGTCCCTTTTACTCTGAACAGGAACTGTCTAGGAATCTGAAAGAAGATGTGGGGTGCTGACCCAGAAAAGTCCTATCATTCAATGATACATGTTTTATATATTTATTCATATAAATTCAGGGAGATCAAAGACACAGCAAATCCCCTCTGTAGATTCCAGGACATTTTCTTTAAGCTTCTAATACTTAAAGTAAAATATTCCCTTGACTTAAGCTACTTATATTCTTTGGAAAACTTCTATTTATCTCAATGTTGATCTGTTGTTTGGAGCAGCTAGGGAAGGCGTGGCATTTGGGGCAGTCACAAGGAGGGGTGCACACTTGCCATGCCCCTTGTGCGACGGGTGTCAGACTTTTTTCTTTCCTTTTGAACATTCTTTTAAATAAGCAGCATACTTTCCTAAGCTAATTGGGGTGATGAGTAGTTTGAATGCATAATGTATATCTACCTTAAAAGAGAAAAGTTAGCCTATATATTTTATATATTTATTTTACTTTTCAACACATTTTATCCCCAACTTTCAAAGATAGTCTTCAATTTCAATTAAGCATGTTCTCATTTATTTCTGCAATGGTGGATTCTTTTATTTATCATCGGAATGACTAAGACAAGGGAGGTAAGAGTACAGAAAGAAAGGAGAGAGTGGAGAAGAAAGAAATTAAAATGAAGATAAAGGACACAACAAAAGACATTCTGGTGCACTCCCTGGTTCAGTGGAATGTCCTCTCACCAATCACCCACTGGATTAATGTCCCAACACACATATTGTGTGAAGTGAAAGATAGAATCAACAGCGTTATCCCATTTCCAAATCATTTGGAGCAATACACGCTCATAGTCTGTTTTCTGTTAGTATAACAGAATATCTCAGACTGGGTAATTTGTAAAGGAAAGAGGTTTGTTGAACTCATGCTTTGGAGGCTGGGAAGTCCTAGAGCAGGACACTAGCATCTGCTCAGCTTCTGGGGAGGCCCCATGTGGCTTCAATTTATGGTGGAGAGTGGAAGAGCAAGCAGAGAGAGAGAGTGAGAGAGAGAGAGGAAGAGAGAGAGATGCATGGAGACCAGCTTCTAAATCAAGCAGCTCTCAGGGTAACCAATCCAGCCCCTCCCTGTGACCAGATCTCCTCTCAAAGGTCCACCTCCCAACACCACCAGGAAGCAGAGTTTCAGAGGCGGCAAACCATAGTCAAACCTAAATATCTAGGTAGATATCTCCAAACAACCAGTAGCAAGGGACAGTGTGTTCTTTCTACAGAAGGGATTCATATAAGATTTTGTTCTCCTTTGCTTACCTGTAGTTTCTAAATTTTCTTTTTCAAATTCCATTTGTTTTTTCCAATCCAATTCAAAATAGAGAAAAAAAACTTGTTCATGAAACAAGAAAAGTCAGTTAGCGTAATAAGCATAACCAAAAAATTTTAATCTTGAATGTAAAATAAAAATGAAAGTAACAGGAAAACTGAAATGCTCATGTTTAAGCACCCTGAACTAAAGTCTAGTTCTACTCTAGTCAACTGATTTGGAAAAAATATGTTTCAAAGATATTTTTAAAGACATACAGAGTACATAAAAATGGATATACCTCAATTAGACCATTATATGAGGATATCATATTTTAAGGTCATATGTACTGTTGAGCTCTAGTGTATCTGAATAAAATGTAATTTCTATAATACATAATGAAATTTGGACAATATTTTCCTAGGATTTGAAAGCCAAAACTTTCTATTGGCTTTGAAATATACAAGTCATAAACATCTTAAATTGCTTTAAAAAAGGAATAAATTGAAGTCAAAGACTGATTTTCCTAACTTGGAACTGGGTAATTTTTCAGAAACTTCTAAGCAACTGAAAAGAAAATGTTCTAATGGAACTCAATATTCAATTTTATATAAGCTAGTGCAACCTATATATCTCATAAACACCCTGCATTTGAAAATGCAGATTTATGACATTCATAACCATTACTCTTTCTTCAAATGAACAGAAAAAAAGATATACAGAAGGCATACACTTAGAATATAAAAAGAAAAAACTAGTACTTTACTTTGTAATAATATTCAGAAACTAGTATGTAAATCACGGCTCCAGCGTCAGCACTAAAGACATCCACTACTCTCTATATGCTACATTTCTCAATGATGCTTCCCCACTAATCCAACACCAGACCCATTAGGAAGCTCAAATAAATCTAGCGTGTTGATGCTGATGAATGGATCATTCATAAGAAAAAAAGATAAGTTTTTTTACCTGTTTTTCTATAAAATATATAGTTCATGTATTGACCTCTTTAGGACTTTTAAAAATATCATTCTTACTTATGGAAATGTATTACATCTCCCAGCTTATTCAAAGATAAGTTACTTTTGACAACCGCACAGTTGTTACTTCCTACTTCCCACCAACAAATTCATAGATGTTTATTATTCTTAAGGAATAACTTAAAGTGTATTATCCTGCTGCAAATACATGGTTTCCAGTGGCTTATTTTTTTTATGCTAACTCTTTAGGATATCAAAAGCTTCCAAAAAATGGAAATGCCTAAACAAGCTTCTATCATCAAATAAGTATTAAAAGAAGTAAAATACACCAAACTGATCTTTTCACATTATATCTTATTAGAAATTTAACGTGTCCAGTTAGAACCATGAATTTATAAATGCAGCCCATTATACACATGTGCTAACTCTTTAGGATATCAAAAAGCTTCCAAAAAAGGAAATGCCTAAACAAGCTTCTATCATCAAATAAATATTAAAAAAGTAAAATATACCAAACTGATCTTTTCACATTATATCTTCTTAGAAATTTAACGTGTCCAGTTAGAAGCATGAATTTATGAATGCAGCCCATTATACACATGTCGTAACATCCTTGGTCCTAGAAACCTTTCATCAATATGATTTAGCGAGAGTCTGATCTTGTGTTAAAGCCAAGTGTTTAACAAAGCAACTCTTTCTTACCTACCTCTCAATCCTCAGATGCCATCAATCTTTTACCATCTATGAAGCACTCGCTAAATTTGGGTGAACCAAGGTATGCGTTGCATGTCTATGCGGAATAAGTACATGTCATACGTCTCTGATTCTTCATATCAAATCCAGATTTCAGGAGATTGATGAACGACAAAAGGAAAAGGAACTGTTTACTGTTTACTTTCATGATATTCTGGGACACAGCACCACGGAGTGAAATGACTTAGACTTCTGAAATACATATTCAATGATTACATATGAGGACTGGGACTCACAGCACAGCTTAGCTGCCAAGTTCATACACTTTTTAAAATTCATAACCACATAAATACATTTTTCTATTATAGTAACTGCATTAATTTTATTCAAACTATACGGATTCCTGCAGTATTATCTATGATAATCTATTAATACAGTAAAATCTTATTAAAATGTGGGTGAGGCGAGGCTTATTACTGAGCTTAATGGCTTGTTGATTCTTCCCCAGACAGGTTCCAATAAAGACTTGCCAGGAAAGAATCAGATATGTTTGAACTACCCTCTTATCATCCATTCGTCTGTTTACATATTATTCATTTATTGTGCCCTTTCCTAATAGTCGTCATTTATCAGACAGGGTGTTAGGGTGACAGAGATAAATGAGCCTACGTCTCTGCCAAAAAGTAGCTCACAGACAGAAAACAGGGGCCAAGATCTCAAAGGGTCTTGTTTGCCATGACGTATCTTTGGGAAGGCAATAGAAGGATTTTGCCTGGAGGAGTTCATATTGGATAGAATGATACACCTAAAGGTAATACAGTCCTGGATCAAAACTATGGAAATAGACATAAAGTCAAAATGGATTTATCAGAATGTTTTGGCAAAAAAGGGACCTAATGAAATTGGGATTCTGTGTATCTAATGAGAAATGGTTAAGGGTCTTCTGTTACTTCTGAGTTCCTTCTGACTCGTAAATCTAGGTAGAAACTTGTACTATGAATGAAGGACGGACCACGAAAATCTGATACCTGGAGTGTGAATTCACAGAAGTTCTCAGAAGAGGAGGTACCTAGCTGTGGGCATCTGAAATTTGTCAGAGAATCCAGGCAGGTAGGAAAGATTGATGTGTGTGAAGGTTAAAGCCATGAAAAAAAAATAAGTTTCTACAAAAAAGATGAACGACAAGTATAGAAACTTGGGGAACATCACATTTAAAGGTTGGCACAGGGAGAAAGTGGTTATCTCAGTAGTTCGGTACAGAATCTACTGGGGATGGTCACCAAAGCTTAGAATACAACAGGCTAGACAATAATTAACATAATTGTTTCACTCGATGATGATGATGAATCTTGGTCTTAGAGTAAACATCGATTTTCAAACTTACTGTGTGAATAGAAATTCTGATTTGGGGAAGGATTTATAAGGATAAGAGTTTGGCATAATGTTAGCAAAGCTATGTCTACAATGTTTATTAAGTTAAGCATTCACTATGTTATTTGCAAAAGTGTATTTTCACTGAATATGTTTTCCATAATAAGCGTCCTTTCAGGATCCAACGATATAGCAATGAACAAAACAAAGTTGCTACTGGCTCAGAGATTCACATTCTAGGAGGAAATGCAAGTAACCAAGTCTTTCTATAGTATAATACATGATTTATATGTTTTATAGCATATATTATGTATATAAAATTATGAATAATATGTCATGTGATAATAAATGTTACTAATAAAAATGAAAGGAAGGAAATGGAAATGAAGGAAAGTAAAGTCCCCTGATGGGACATGCACTTTTAAATGCAATGATCATGATGCCCAATTTAAGGACACGTTGCTTGAACAGAGAAGTAAATGTGAAAAGAGACTGGGCCCTGGAGAAAGAGCATTCCAAACACATGATAAGTACAGTACGAAGAGGAGTATATGTGAGGGGTTGGAAATTAAGTAGCTAGGCAAGGCATATCAGAACAACTGAGGATAGTAAGAAAGAATCTGGCATGGCTAAGGGAGTTTATAACATTTTGCAATGCAGCTCAAGGGATGGGTCAGATTTAGATATTGATAAATGTTTTCAATGCACGTAACAGGAAATGTTCTGAATCTTGCAACAACAAAGTTAGCCAATAATATGGGCTTATACTTTCCAGGAGTGTGGACTTTCTTTAGAATTGAGTGTGTTTTTGTTGAGTGTGTTTCTCCTTGCAGGGATTCTCAGGAGCTGGCCTCGGGGGGACTCCTGTCCCAGGTCCCTGGTGCACTTAAGGTCCGTGCCTGCCTGACTAGCACTGGATTCTGCTTCTGTCCTCTGGACCTCAGTGCTGGTCCACGGAGGCAGTGATCCTCTCCCCCACCTACTCAGGAAGCAACTGAGAGGTGGTTTGCAGACAAGGAGGTTTTCAGATAAGGTGCCAGGATGCTGGGCTCACTTGACATAGATAATTATGCTTAGTCCTGCTTCATTTATAAAACAGGGGAAGACTACCCCCGTGAATGAAGCAGGCTTCATCGACTCTAACCTGCAGTGGAGATGTTCACTTCCAGTTTGCTCCTTTGTTTTTCCTTTTGGTTTGCAGCATTGTGATCAGGCCAGAGAAGAGGGGAAAGACTACGAGGAATAACACACCAAACTGACAAATCATCCGGAGAGAAATGTGATGGAGAAGAAGAGATCCATGTCACCCCATTTTTAAGTTGCCTGCTATCACCAGCCACCCCTGCTCTTTAGTCCCATCTCATAGCTCATTCTCATCTTTTTTCCTAACTTAAACCTGATTGGGCAAGCACTAGATTAAGGCAATTCCAATTGCAGAGTCCTGGAGCAGGCCATCCATAGCTCGATCATCTTTCCATGCCTCCCTAAGTCTGAATCCCTGAGCAAGATTCTTGCTCCTTCTAAAGTTCATCTGTAAAAGGAGACAGAGATTACTAATCTCCATATACCTGTTGCACAGATGAAATACTACAGCACACCACTGAGCACAGGACTGGCCATGAGGTGGCTCTCTGACCTTCACCATAGTCACCAGAGCTCCAGGTGTTAAGCAAGCACTTCCTCTCTGTTTCTCCTTTTATAGTTTTTTTTTTTTTTTTGAGACCAAGAAGGTTGTTTATTTTAGAGCACTCTCAATGCTCAACCTCATGCCGACATCCATGGGCAGGACAGCTCAGGGTGTCAGCCCTCCATCACAATGAAAGAAAATTCTACATCACAAAAAAATGTTACTGACTCATCCTGGGGTCCACAATCACCAGGGAGAACAAGGAAAGGAAGCACAGGAAGAGAGAGATCAGACAGGAAGCCTTGCATAGTATTTCAGAGGGAATCTTTTCTTCAAATGTGGAAAAGGGCACCTAGCAAACACAAAAGTAGTGTATCTGTTATTGGTAACAGCGCAAGTAGTGGAAGTTGACTTACCATACACATATATGTCCTGACTTACCAAATGTTAGATTTTATGGGAAGAGTAACACTTTTTAGAAAAAAAAAACCTTCTCACTATCTTACCTGAAGTTGATTTAGAGTCTACATTGCTTGTTAAATCCACTTTAGTTATAACTCACAGACAATTAAATCCACTAGTTTTAGTGGACATTTCTTTTTTTAGTTTTTTTTTTTTGTGGTACCGGGGATTGAACCCAGGGGCGTTTTACCTCCGAGCTACACTCCCGGCCCTATTTTTTTATACTTTACTTTGAAACCGGGTCTCACGAAGTTGCCGAGGCCTCTCTAAGTAGCTGAGGCTGGCCGCGAACCCGGATTCTCCGGTCTCAGCCTCCCAAGTACTGGGATTACAATCTTGCGCCACCACGCCCGGCTTTTTTTTAGTTTTTATATACTTTTATTGTTTCATTGCAACTATACATCATAACGAGGTTCACAGTGATGGACACATGCATGCACATAACACTTGGTGTCTTCCTCCTCCTCCCCATTCATGTTATTGAGACTGGTGTTGATAATTTTGTACATACATAGCATTTTTTGTACTGTTTCCTTCATCGAGGCTCCTTCCCCCACTACCCCCCACCTTAGTCCCCTTCCATATTTTACTGGATCCTCTCCTCGTTTATCTAAAGTCTCTTTTATTTACCAAATTCTCTCTAGCTTCCACATATGAGAGAAAACATACAACCCTTCACTTTCTGAGACTGGCTTATCTCAGTTAGCATAATGTTCTCTAGTTCCATCATTTTCCTGCAAATGACATAATTTTGTTCTTTATGGCTGAATAAAATTCCATTGTGTGTATATATATATATATATATATATATATATATATACCCCAGTTTCATTATCCATTCATCTGTTGGTGGGCATCTAGGTCGGTTCCATAATTTGCTATTGTGAATTGTGCTGCTATCAACATAAATATGCATGTGTCACTATAATATTCTGACTTCAATTCCTTTGGAAAGATACCCGGGAGTGGTATAGCGGGGTCACATGGTGGTTCTGAGGAATCTCCACACTGTTCTCCATAGTATTTTTATGCTGTGTTATCCATTAGGTTGGGTTTACCTCTGCTGCTGCTGTTTCTTTTCCGTTGTGCCTGTGACCTCTGCTCTACTGTTTTTCTCCCTTCTTTGGTTTTGTTATTATTTTATGTATTTCCTTTCTGCTTGGTTTACTAAGTATGCATCTTTGTTCAATTTTTTACTGGTGTTCTAGGGTTTACGATATTCATTTTTAGTTTACATAGCCCACCTTCAAATGACATTACAGCCCTTTTTGATAAACCAGATGCTTACCAGAGCACACATTCATTTTCCACTCCCAGTTTTGGTGTTCTTGTTGGCACAGACTTACTTTGGTGTGGAGTAGGAACCACAGAATTCAGTTATTACTTCTTCTTGAGTAGTGAGTTCATTTTGAAAGAAATTTTAGAATTAGATAAATGTCACACATGTATAAACTCTTCATTCTTTAGTGTATTCTCAGGTTTCCCTGTGACATAATTTTTTATTTTGTCTAACGCAGGATGTTAGTCTAAGATCTCGAGAATTCATAACCCAGGGAAACTACTGTGCAGGTTTCTGAAGCTCTTTTTCCTTTCCCAGAGGCCTCCTTCTCTTAGATACTAGGCTGCAAATCAAGCCACACCAGACTCCCTACAGTCTGACCTCCTTTCTTCAACGCAGTGATGTTTCTGTTCTCTATTTGGATTCCTTTGCTGTGAAGTATTTTCCAGAACTTTCCTGCTGGTGGAAAGTTGTTCAGGAGCCACGCTTACCTGATTTCTTCCTTTCTTTTAGAGATCACAGCCTTACCGTGCACACAGCAATATCTGAATAAGTTGAGCCCTTTTTTTTGTGCATTCTTCCTGTACATGGAAAGAAATTCATTCTAGCCCTTTATTCTCCATGTAGACAAACCATAGGCTATATGATATAGTTGGAAAGCTAAATAGAAACTCCTCTGAGCACCATTTTTAAGTTATATTTGATGATACAATCATGGTTATAATATACTGATCCTAATATCAAATAGTGAGTTAGCTAAATTTTTGCATTCAAAAGTTGTTATGTAAGTTTCATTTAATTTAATCTAACCAAAGTGCATAGAAATAATGAGACAATATTTTAAGAGAGAAATTCCAGGGCCATGGTAAAGACAAATTACTGGTATGACACACTTTTCATGTTTTGAATATCTATAATCTACCTGAAAGAATATGAAATATGTAACTGTATTTTACAAAAAATATATATCTAGAATAAAACCAGTACAGAAAAGAAAGATGCCTCCACTAATTTTTTCCACGTACCAAAAACTTGGCTTCTTTCATTGAATATTTTTTATAATGAAAGAAATGTCTTCACATTGAGAGGCCTAAAGATGTCACCATAACAAATACTCATGTAGGATAATAAATGTTCAACAGGATTTACTGAAACTAATTGAAAAGTTATGCATTACCATCAGTCACAATGGAAAAAAAATCAGATTGTAGGAACATACAGAGTGACCTGGAGCCTTGGTGCTCAGCTGGGGAGGGGGTGGTGATTTACACACACACACACACACACACACACACACACACACACACACAATCAGAGGACTTCTAGCAACATCTGGGAGCCTTTTGGAGTGTCACAAATGGAGGGAGTAGTTCTAGATATTTGATGATAAATAAAATGAAGGAAGGAAGGAAGGATTTTCAAATTGCATCACTGTTCAATGTTTTTCTGTTATTTTTGAGCTGCCCTTTTAAACTACAAATTATTCAATTAAACATGTTAAAAATAATATCTTCTTCAAGCCACACCATTCCTATCCTCTTTTTTTTTTTTTTTTTGCGATACTGGGGATTGAACCCAGGGGCGTTCTACCTCCGCGCTACAACCCCGGCCCTATTTTTTATACTTTATTTTGAAACTGGGTCTCACGAAGTTGCGGAGGGCCTCACTAAGTAGAGAGAGAGAGAGAGAGACAGAGAGAGAGAGAGGGAGAGCTGAGGCTGGCCTCGAACCTGGATCCTCCGGTCTCCGCCTCCCAAAGTACTGGGATTACAAGCGAGCGCCACCACGCCTGGCCTCTCCTATCCTCTTTGAAGATCACACAATTTATACCAAGACTTAATATCCAGAAAAAAAATATATTTTAGTAAACTTACTTTAATGTAATTAACTTTAAGGTTAAAGGACGTACTTTCTAAGAACATAATAATATCTGAGACTGACAAAGTCATTTATCAACTATAAAACATTTTACTCATAAGTGTTGTCAGATCCCAGACCTCAGTCATATGAAAAAGTTTCCTCCTAATATAAAGAGGTAAGTAAAGCAATTGTGGAATTATGGATTCCTTGATCATGGGAAATTTTTCTATAATTTCAAGGTTGAAAGTGATAATGAAATATACTATTACTGAGTGACTTCACCTTATTTCACTAACATTTTCTATTTAGTATCATGGGAACAGTTCCTACGATCATTTATTTCCAAAGTAATAGATGTGCAGGCAAGCTGGGTGTGGTGATGCACGCCTGTAATCCCAGTACTTGGGAGGCTGAGGTGGAAGGATCTCTGGTTTGAGGACAGCCTCAGCAACCTAGCAAGGCTCTCGGGAACCTAGCAAGACCCCTTTTCAAAACAAAAAATAAAAAATAGACCTGGAGGTATACTTTGGAGATAGAATGCCCCTAGGTTCAATCCCCAGTACCACAAAAATCATTCAATCAAACACAATAAGTAAATAAATAAATAAAGTGCAGGCAAACATAGGAGTTTCTCATATCCGTTATATTCTTTATTTTCATTATCAATTATTTCTTTGATGTGCACACAACTTTCTCACGTTTATTCTTTTAGAAATAAAATGCAAGTGCATTTTTAAGAGAAAAACATTCCATTCTAGTTTAACATAATTTGAAAGTAGAATCTGCATCTCTCCTGGTATCTCCAACTTCCTCTTTTAATATACAATAAGTCTCTTTTCATAATCTGTGTTATTTTCTTAAGTGACTAATTATTTGAAAAGAAAACATAACGAATAATTGTATTGACTTCAAGTTTCCAGGAGGAAAATCAATCATTCTCCATTTAATATGTTTTTACTTAGTAATTATTAATCAGAAATGTAATGCTGTCTGGACTCACAGTCAACTGGATTTGAGTTAATTGGATATTTTTAATTAGAGTAACTGAACTCTACCCATTCAATGTTAGATATAGCCCCAGAGGCAGCACTTGCTTAAACAGTTAACAAAAATTAGCATTTGAAGTATTGCACAAACTCAATAGGATTGCAAGGGAAATTAGTTCAGAGGTTAATAATGGTCCTTCGCAATACGATGGCTTGAGTTTAATGCTGCTTTTTGTTAAGGTTATTATTCAAGTTAATCGACTCTAGTGTCCAAGCATAGAAAAAAATGAGTGATCTAATTATAAGTCAAAACATTTTCTTATTGGGAGTGTTAATATTTTCAGGTCACAGAAAAATCTAGACATAGAGTTGGGACCCTAGAGTTTTAAAGTATGTTTTACTGCTTCAGAGATGGTCAGATGAACTCTGTCCCCATGCCAGAGTGGTTTCGATATGCTCTGAGAGTTCTAATTTCGATTTTCTCTTGACTCACAATCGAAGTTTTCAAAAGCAGATATATAATTAAGAAATAAAATATGGCAGGCCATGTGGTCACTACTGATGAATGACGTGTCCCTGCTACATGAAATGTGCAACGAAGCCCAGGACCTGGGTTCCACTGTGGTTGTTAATCAGCATGTTCGCACTGTCTGGTCTGCCCGACTGTAATAATAGATGGCACCCAGTACATTCCAAGTTCCTTGTGGAAATTTAATTTTATCGAAATCTACCACTAGGCCAAAAATAGATGGGACATCTAAATATAATTCCAAATTATATCAGGACTGGAAGTGAGCATTCTTGGTCAACAACTGGGCAGCACTCTGCATGTGGAGGAGACACTGCTTGGATGATAAACATTGAAGAATAATATGGGGCAAGATGCGAAACAGATTCGTATTTTCATGGGAAAAGGGTTGACTTCTCGACTCAGGGTCAACGGGATCCTTGGCTTTCAGGATAAAAAAGAATTGCAGCAATGTGTATATGTGAGATTATACCAACATCATTTTCAGTGCTACATGTGGGGGGGAGGCGGGGGGGGGGGAGCGGGGGGAGGGACACCAAGAGCTGTGTGCATGTATGTTAACACCAAACTGATACTCATTGTGAAGTGAGACTACAATGCACCAATAAAAACATAAAAAAAAAAAAGAATTGCAGCACCTGCTAGTCAAAGGCATAGACAGAGATTTAA
>PVJS01003624.1:0-74340 GCA_004027185.1 Glis glis
AGAGAGAGCTGAGGCTGGCCGCGAACCCGGATCCTCCGGTCTCCGCCTCCCAAAGTACTGGGATTACAAGCGTGCGCCACCACGTCCGGCTTACCTTAAAAAATTTTAATGACCTTATAGGATTTCATTGTATGGATTACCATATGAGTCAGTCCCTTGTTGATGAACATTTAGTCATTGCTGTTTCTTCACTAGTATAGGCCCAGCATCTTTTATCCCAGATCCTTTGAGCCTGTTGGTTTCAGAATTTAGAATTTTTGACAGTTTAGAAAGTACATGGTGGCTAAAGCCTGGTGCAGTGGTGCACACCTGTAATTCTAGTACTTGGGAGGCTCAGACAGAAAGATTGCAGGTTCGAGGCAAGCCTAGGCAACTTAGTAAATCCTCAGCAATTTAGTGAGACACTATTTCAAAATAAACAGCAACAAAAAGCACTGGGGGCGTAGCTCAGAGGTAGAATGCCCCTAGATTCAATCCCTAGCACCCAAACAAATGGAAGGAAGGAAGGAAGGAAGGAAGGAAGGAAGGAAATGGTGGCTATATTGTACGTGACATATACTCCACAGATCTGAGCAGTGCCCTGGGTGAAACAGTAGTCTTTCTTTCCTTCCTTCCTTCCTTCCTTCCTTCCTTCCTTCCTTCCTTCCTTCCTTCCTTTATCTTTTCTTTCTTTCTTGGCACTGGGGATTGAACTCACAGGCATTGTACCTCTGAGCTACATCCCCAGCCCTATTTTATTTTATTTTTTATGTTGAAACAGGGTCTCGCTAGGTTGATGAGAGACTCACTACTTGCTGAGGCTGTCCTCAAACCTGCGATCCTCCTGTCTCAGCCTCCCAAGTACTGGGATTACAAGCATGCGCCACCATGCCTGGCTGCAACAGTAGTATTTCTAAAGTGGCATATGACTGATCACATATAGTGACATAAAGACAATACATAACCTCAGATAAGTCCCCTGTAGATTTATCTCTACATGAATTTTTGGTGCCAAATTAAAAAAAAAATGTTTCTAGGCCAGGCGTGGTGGCGCACGCTTGTAATCCCAGTACTTTGGGAGGCGGAGACTGGAGGATCCGGGTTCGCGGCCAGCCTCAGCTCTCTCGCTCTCTCTCTCCTTGTCTCTCTCTCTCTTTCTCTCTTTCTCTCTCTCTCTCTCTCTCTCTCTCTCTCTCTCCTTAGGGAGGCCCTCCGCAACTTCGTGAGATCCAGTTTCAAAATAAAGTATAAAAAATAGGGCCGGGGGCGTAGCGCGGAGGTAGAACACCCCTGCGTTCAATCCCCGGTACCGCAAAAAAAAAAAAAAATAAATAATGTTTCTGGACTTTCTTGTGATTTTTGGATCCTGGACGTGTGGATAAGGGCCTGTGGCCCTGTGTCACAGCGCTGCAGAGATTCTTCTTGTGCATATGTCTTTGCCCACTCGTCTTCCCAATTTCTTCTTAAATTCCTGAAAGCAGCAGGGAGGGTCATAAGATTCATCATCCAATTATCTGCCCCTGCCCTGCCCTTTGAGGCTGCCGAAGGATTTATGACTTTGACAGTCTAGAGGGGACAAGTCTAGTACTGAGCTGGGGTGGGCACTTTTCATTCTCTTACAGACTTATAACCCCATAGCCTCATTTCTTTAAAGCCTGGACTAATTTTTTTCTGCTTCATAAAGGAAGGAAGCAGATACGTCAGCTCGGTGGATAGTTCCAAGCTGTTAGATGGACCAATCTGAGGAAATGGAGTGGCTGCGTCTTGGTCATAAACCTCCATCCCATATAATAATAAAGAGTAAGAGATGAAATGTCAGTTTATACCGAATAAAGACGACAGAGTGACTCTTATTAAATTGCACTAATCTCGCAAGTGGAGATAAAAAGAAAAGAAGTTTTCCTATATTGAATATCTAGCTTTTTAAAGTAATTAGGAATATTAAAGCACTGACAATGATTGAGATAGAAACATTATTCATAACTTTTATTTCCGTACCGGGCAATGATCCAGTATATTTCATTTATGAGGTTTGGAGCTGTAAGGAGACGGACGTGAGCCAATTCCTAAATTAAATATGCCCTGTTAACTTTTATAAATGGTACCCAAGAATTAACTTGGAAATTTAGGCTTTCATTGTATTATTTAATTATTGTATTTCCCAGGTCCTGCTTCTCTGCTCCCATGGTACTTTGCAGTTGGGGTTCCAGACTATAGAATAGGAGTTTGGTTTTGGTCTTAGGGCTCCTAGAGGGCTGGGGTGGACAGAGAATGCTGCCCCTCCATTTCCCCACTGTCTTCCACATTCTTAGATTCCCCAAAGCTGCTCTCATTCATGTGCACGGTAGAAAAGTACAGGGCCGTGAAGGCGCGCACAGTGTCCTGCTGTCAAGCAGACCCCTCCCTGCAGTGGCCAGCTCAAGGCAGCACCGCGGAACAGCCCTGTAATGAAGGCAGCAGGAACCAAGCCACCACCAGCAGCCCAGCTTCTGCCAACGCGTTCTTATCTTGAATGGCGTGTGGACCCCTGGCTGACTTGGCTCTGAGCTATCTTTACAAATTAAAGCAAAACATTTACCACTCAGAAATATGCCCACACTCCTGCAGCCTGGGACCTGTTAGGTCAGTGCTTCTCCAAATAAAGTATGTGTTTGCTAGAGATTCTTTTTTTAAAAAAAAAATCGCAGTTAAGTATGTGTAATATATTATTCCCCACTTTAGTCATTGAAGTGTACAGTTCTGTGACACTAGTGCATTCGTATTCGTTGTGTAACCATCACCACCCTCCTCTCTAGAACTTTCATCTTCCCCAACTGGAACTCGGCACCCACTGAACACTCGCTCCCCAGTGCTCTCTCCCCCAGCCCCAGAAACCACTGTTCTCTTTTCTGTCTCTGTGAATCTGACTGCTCTGTACTTCATATAAGTGGAATCATTATTATTATTATTATTATTATTATTTATTCTTTTGTGTCTGGAGCATTTCACTTAGCGTAATGTTTTCAAGTTTCATCTATGCTGTGTGAGACCAAAGAACAGCCATGACAGGCTGTGCTTCTGAAGAAACTAGGCTAGGCCCAAGTTTCTGTTTCTCAGAGATGTTCCCACAGAAACCACCACTCGGTGGGGCCTATAAGAACAATGGTAGGGCCTGAACCAATAGTTCCAAGAGTTGTTCTCACGGAAACTACCACCCGGTGGGGCCTGTCAGAACAATGGTGGAAAGTCTCTAACTTCCTCAGGTGTGACGAGCCAATCAATGAACTCCAAATACCCTAACTGTTGCCAACTGTATACGTAACCAAAATGTATAAAAGCCTGAGTAATCTAGAGCTCGGGGTCCGAGGTCAATACTCCACTGTGCTGGATGAGACTTGAACCCTAGCTCGAGCTAGCTAATAAAGTTCCTTTGCTCTTGCATTATCGATTGGTGGAACTGGTCTCTCACTTCTCCGAACACTCGAACCCGCAACCTTACAGCTGTATCACGTGTCAGAATTTCCTTTATTTCTGTCAGTACTGAGGATTGAACCCAGGGGTGCTCTACCACTGAGCTACACCCCCAGCCTCAGGGTCTCATTAAGTTGCCCAGGCTGACCTTGAACTTGCGATCCTCCTGCCTCAGCCTCCCAAGTCTCTGGGAGTACAGGAACGTGCCACTGCGCCCAGCCCCTTCCTTTTTAAGGCTAACTAATATTCTCTTATATGTATGGGTCACATTTTGCTTATCCATTCACCTGGTAATGGACACTTGGGACATTTCAGTTGCTTCTACCTTTTGGCTACCATGAACAATGCTGCAATAAACACAGGTGTATAAATGTTTGCTTGAATCCCTGCTTTCATTTGTAGACCTTCTTTGCAGAAATGTCTATTCAAGCTCTTGCCCATGTTTTTAATCAGGTTGTTTGGTTGTTGTTGAGTTATAGGAATTCTTCATATATTTTTATATTAACCACTTACTAGACACATGATTTGCAAATATTTGCTTTTACCTGGTGGGATCTCTTTTCATTCTGCTGATAGTGCCCTTTGATACATAAAAGTTTTTAATTTTTTATGAAGTCCAGTTTAACAAATTTTTCTTTTGTTTCCTGTGCTTTTAGTGTTGTATCCAAGAAATCATTGCCAAATTCAATGAAGCCTTTATCCTATGGTTTCTCCTAAGAGTTTTGTAATTTTAGCTCTTAAATTTAGGTCTTTGATACCTTTTGAGTTAATTTTTGTATATGTTTTAAGGTAAAGATCCAACTTTTTTTTTTGGCATGTGATTCTCCAGTCTTCCCAGCACCATTTGTTGAAAAATTTTCACTAGAGATTCTTTTTTTATTTTTATTATTTTTTTTGTGGTACTGGTGATTGAACCCAGGGACATTCTACCTCCAAGCTACACCCCTAGCCCTCTTTTTTATTCTTTATTTTGAAACAGGGTCTCACTAAGTTGTGGAGGGCCTCACTAAGTAGCTGAGGCTGGCCATAAACCCAGATCCTCCGGTCTCAGCCTCCCAAGTACTGGGATTACAAGCATGCTCACTAGAGATTCTTGAAGCTAGCAAGTTAAAAATTTTTACCATGTAATGACATATCTAATAAAACATTGTTCCTTAGATTAGAATAAATACAAATATTTTATAGAATGAAATGTACAATTGGCATTTTTATTTATTTATTTATTTATTTATTTATTTATTTGCGGTACTGGGGATTGAAGCCAGGGGCGTTCTACCTCCGAGCTACACCCCCGGCCCTATTTTTTATACTTTATTTTGAATCCAGGTCTCACAAAGTTGCAGAGGGCCTCACTAAGTAGCTGAGGCTGGCCGCGAACCCAGATCCTCCTGTCTCAGCCTCCCAAGTACTGGGATTACAAGCATGTACCACCATGCCCGGCTTACAACTGGCATTTATTAAAAACACAAAAATGTGATAATCTGAGCGTAGAGCTGGCCTTTTGAGGTTCTGCCTGCCACCAGGTCTCCCCAAGGGTAGGATTACTTTAGGGGTGAAAGTGGAGACGTAGTGGAAAAGGTAGGAAGACCACAACCAGAATCAAACTTCCCCGGTCCAGGGACTGTTTGCAGGGATGATTTAGAGAGGTATCCAGGGCTTGAAGCCCTTTCTCCATCTGCATTCTGGGGATGCTGTCTTCCATCCAGCCTGCTGCTCTGTCTGCAGTTTCCCTGCCATCTGCGCCTGGGCTCCTTGCCCCAGATTGCTATACAGGCTCTGGTCCAGCCCACGCTATCTGGTCTTGGGTGCTCCCAGGGTCTCTGCAGCTTCCCACAATGCTCAGCACTGACTCCCCATATTGGTGTGGCTTTGGCTTCCTGCCTTCCTGCAGCTGTCTTCTATATGCTCCTCCTATAAATCCACATATTCCTGGTTTGGGGTGCTAGGATGTATGGTTTGGGACCCCAGAACTTAATTTCTGGTCATCGAGACTTACAATTCAACTTGAAACTATTGGATTGACAGCTGGGAGGGACCTCAGAAACCGTCCAGTCTACTCCTTCCACTGTACAGATGGGCAAATCAGGGGCCCAAAGTGGGGAAGCAACGTGCCTGACGTCACCCAGGCAGGTAGCGGCAGGGCTGTGACTTGTTCCAGATCTTCCTCGTTCTGGTGCCTTCTGTCTTCCTCAGACTGCTCTGGGAGCTCGGAGCTGAGATTGCTAAGAGTTGATGGGTCCTGTCATAGTAAAACAAACAGGCCAAGTTTTTCTATAGACTTTTGTGCAGATGCCCCAGGGTTTGGACCCTCCTGGTCCCTCTTCTGCCCAGGACTGGAAGCCAGACCCATGACTACTGGTCAGACCAAGGCATTGTGTCCCCACCGCGCGCAGAAGCTTCACATACATTGTCTTATCCATGTACCCAGCAGCCTGGAAAGGTCACATGTGTCCTTCCATTTCACAAATGAAGAGACCAGAGCTCAGGGAAGTGGATTCACTCATGAATTTCACCCAACTGGCAAGTGGCAGATCTGGGATTAGAACCAGACCTTGTTTCTTCCCGCAGTTCCATGCAACCTCTGAGAGGATAGAAGTTATCTTAGTCAGTTTAATTGCTGTAACAAAAATACCCAGACTGGGTGGCTTAAACAACAGAAATTTATTCTTCATAGTTCTGGGGGCTGGAAGCCCAAGATCAAGGAATTGGTTTGCTCAGTTTCTGGTGAGGGCCTGATTCCTGGTTTGTAGATGGCCACCCCCTCGCTGTGTCCTCATATGGCAGAGATCATCTCGCTCATGTCTCTTATAAGGGCACTAATCCCATCACGAGGGCCCCACCCTCCTAACATTGTTACCTCCCAAGGGTGCCACCTCCACATGCCACCACACTGGGCATTAGGGTTTCAATATGTGAATTTGAGGAGACAGACACTCCGCCCATAGCAGAAGTCCTGCACTCCGACACCCCAGAGAGCCGTCTTCTGGTTCCACGTCTGCCTGGGTAGTCCTGGCTAAGTCCTTCCCTCTCTCTGGACCTCAGTTTTCTCATCTGTAAAGTGGAAAGGTTAGCATGGGTCTTTCAGTTCTAAAATTCTGTAATGCTCTGTTTCCGGAAAGTCAAACTCCAAGACCAGCTCACCTAATCCCTGGCCCTGGCGACCTTCTCGCTGATGGAAAGGGCCTCCTCCCCGTCCCCAGGCACGTACCTGTGTGATTCTCCCCCTCTTCATCCCCTACCTGGAGAGGAGTGGGGAGATGGGGCAGCCAGGGAGGGGTGGCCTCATGACACGTCCTCGTCTCCCCAAGGTGGGGGCTCCAGGTGAGGCTGGCGCTGGCCTGGGTGGGGTGTGCGGCGGGCACTGTGCCGACCGGGAGGCCGCGGCGCTCTCCTGGGGTGTGTTTTTCACTGTACTGAGCCGGCTGTCAAGGTTAAAGCAACTTCAGATGAATCACCACAAAGCAATTATGCTGCTGTTCCTCGCTTGCCGATCTGCCCAGCCCGCGGCGCTCGCAGGCCCGCCTGGGCCGCCGTCTGCCGGCATCTGGTGTGCCCGTGGGCCTCCCCGGGACGGTGGCTCCGTGTCAGCCCGGCACACTGGGGCGCAGCCACTGTGACAGGGACAGAAGGGAGCTACGGACGCGCAGCAAATGCTTTTTCAAGGTCTGTGAGCAAGAGAAGCTGCTAGTCCCCCCAGAATTCCAATGTTGAACAAAAAGGATTCGATAGCCAGCCCTGCCCCATCCTTGAGTCCCATTTAATACACGTTGGCTGAGGCTTCTCCAAGGCCAGTGCTGCCAGGGGGTCGGCGCGGGGGGGGGGTGTTGGGAACGAGGAGGGCAGAGCCTCCATCCTCAGAGAACCTGGGTCAGAGCCAGAACCAGCAGCACGAGCCAAGGGCAGAGGAGGAGGGGAGGGAAGCCTGGTTCCACGGGAGAGGGACCTGGATGGCTCGGGAGAGTGGCCACCAGGTGTGGTGGAAAGAAGCAGCCAGGTGTGAGCTTTGATCTCAATTTTAGAAGCAGAAAGAGGCACAGAGAGGGTGGGTAACGGCCTGAGGTTCCTCAGCTGGGTCTTTCTGCAGGGTGAGATTTGTGAGAACGAACTCAAGAACTCAATCCCAAGGAGCCGGTGATAGAGGCTGAAAGAGACCGACCGCGAGGAAGGTGAAAAGCTCACAGCCTGCCCCAGTCCCGAGTCCCGCGTCCTGGGGGTTGGGGGTAAGGACGGCCACAAAGCAGATCCGTCTGCCTCTCTGCCCATCTTTCTGCTCTTAGCTGTCCTTGTCATCCATTTCCTGCCTTCCTAAGTTTTGTTTGGATTTTTTTTTATAATACTGGGGCTCCAACCCAAGGGCACACCACTGCTGAGCTACATCCCCAACCCTTTTTGCTTTTTATTTTGAGACAGGGTCTTGCTAAGTTACCCAGGCTGGCCCCGAACTTGTGATCCTCCAGCCTCAGCCTCCCGAGTCACTGGGACTGCAGGTGTGCGCCAACGCTCCCTGCCCTGCCTCCCTCCTCTTGAAGCACTGCAGCCTTGGCCCTACGGCAGCCTACTGACAGGTTATTTGCACTTTTCACGGTCTTCCTTACGAAGGGGTCTCATGAGAAATGAGTGGGAGCGGTGCAGAGTCAGGTGCATGGGAAGCGAGGGGGGACCTCCTGAGGCCCAGCCTGTGGTCGGGATGAGGATAAGGATGAGGCTGGGTGGTGGCAGCCTGCGGAGACCCCAGGGCACAGGACTGAAGGCAGCTGGTCCTCCCACCCCTTCTCTGCCCCGTGACCAGGTCATGTTCCTGCAACGATGCCAGCCGGGAAAAGCAGACTGCCCTCCAGCCCTCACTGCCCCCAGGGAGTCCCAGGGCCTAGCTCTGTGCCTGGCCCCGCCCTTCCCAGGTCCTGGGAGACAGGCCAGGGGCAGAGGGCCGTGTGGGGCACTGCTCTCCCCTGGAGAGAAGGCAGCCTCCCAGGATCCCACCCCTTCCCCTCTGCCCTCTGCCTCTCAGACCCGGGAGAGACCAGCACGCATAGCTTCTGAGCCGTGGTGCACGTGGCCAATCCTGAGAGTCCATTTCCGTACCTGAGAGAGCCAGAAACCGGGTAGCCCGGGGTCTGCGCGAGCTGTGCATTCGGGGGTGTTGTGGGTGGAGGAGGGCGGTACATTCTACCCAACTCAGCTCTGGCCATCTGCTCCCTGAGAACAAAATTAATAAATAAACCCTACGCAGGGAGTCTCAAGGACTGGCGAGAGGGAGGGGGTGGAAGAGCCCGCCTAGGATGTGACAAAAGCAGAACAGAGTGGCAGAGGCCGAGCTGGCACGTGGTGTGGGGCTGGCAGTCAGCATTGACACCCCTCCCCGGCCCCCTGCAGGCATGGCACGGACACGGCACCCCTCTGCGTGCCCAGTCTGCACGTCCAGGGCGGCGTGGGCAGGGTCTCCATGGGTAACTCTGCTCCTCAGGAAGGGAATCACGAACTCCCACCCACACTGCCAGCCTGCCTGGGAAGGCAAGGGGCTTGGGTTGGGGATGGAGGGCGGCCCTGCTCCAGGGAGTGGGGGTCCATCCCAGTCAGCCCTGGATCTGCTACTTGCTGCTGGAGATGGATGTATGGCCACCTGGAGTCACCTCCTGCATGCAGCCCGAGAGGTGGGGACGGGGGCTCCTGCTCTGCGGGTGAGGAGGCCGAGGTCCAGGGGCACCGGTCATGTAGCCGCTCCAGAACACGAGCTCCTTGGGTGTATTTCTACCAGGAGGCAGGGCTGCCGCCGGGCCTCACCCCTACTTAGACCGCTTCTAGCGCAGCATTCTCCTCTCCCTGGCCGCCCTGTTGTACCTCCTCCTTATTATCTCCATCTGCAGGAGAGGAACTGGGGCCCAGGTACACACAGCTAGTAAGAGGCAGAGCCAGGGTGTGAACCAGGCAGACTGGAGACCATGTTTGAAACTCGGGTTAACTTCTTTCCAGGGCTCTCTGCTGTCGCTCCCTAGACCCTCCCACACTTGGGAGATGGGGAGGCCACTTTCCTGCTCCCTGCCACATGCAGGGAAGTGCCCCAGCTCCTTGGCCAAGCTTTTAAGGCCCTTTGGATCTGACGACCGCCTGGTTCCCAGCTTTATCTCTCATCATCCCCACCCCGCCACTTCCTTCTCCCCTCGCCTCTCCTCTACCATGGACCCGTGGCCCTTGGCCTTCAAAGCCCGCCCGAAGCCACCTCTGCTGAAGCCTTCCTGATTCCCACCGGCCCACGAGGTCCTCGCCGCCCTCAGTGATCACTGTCTGGCTGTGTGTTTGCTTCCTCTTACCCCCTGTCCCCTGAGACCTTCTCCATGGCAGGACCCAGGTTTTACTTGTCCCTGTGACCCCAAGCTCCTCGTGCTGCCCGGCATACGGTGGGCACCCAGCACGGGGCTAAGCAGGAACTGGAGAATTCGCTCTCCCATTGGGTCCCATCTTTTGTCCCCCCTGGATGGTGGCCGGGGCTGGGACCTGGGAAGAGGGCGGGGCTCTGTTGGAGACTTGAGGAAATGCTAAGCCTCGCTGATCAACCTTCTGAAGCTTTTCATCGAACACACCTGCCCGAGGGATTGCATGAGGACAGTCAGATTGTCCCTTCAGAGGGAGCAGAGGTCGCGTGTGGCTGAGAGCTGGGAAAGATGCCAGGAAGGTGGAGGAAGCCAAGACCCAGGAGGATGCGGTTCGAGTTGTCGGTGGTCAGGTGTGGAAAGAGAGGGCACTCGGGGCAGGCTGGCCACGTAAGCAGAGTTGCCGAGGCATGAGCAGGTGAGTGTGGATGGAGCAGAGGGTGCCGGAGGACTGGGAGCCAGACTGGACCAGCAGGCCAGACCAGATGGCATGACTCTTACTCCAAGGCCTGGGAGCTCAGACAAAGCATGAGGAGTTGCCCCCTCGGGAAACAGCACAGACTCAACTGGTGCGAGATGCGCCTTCCGCTGAGTCGGCATCATTTCCAGCGGGGGGAACCCCTGACTCTTTCTTCTCCCAAGTAGCCTGTGACCAGGAGTGGGCCTAGGTGTGGGGAGAGAGGGGATGCTGGAGGCTCTAATCTGCCCCTGCAGCCCTGGCCAATCCTTCTAGACCAGCCAGGCCATGTTCTCTTTCCCCTGTTCCTGTCTGGAGGCTGTTGAAGAACATAGGGCCAGCGCTCTTGGAATTGGGTGTGGAGCACATTGGGGGGGGCGCTGTGATTAAGAGTTGGTGAATGGATCTGGGCAGGGGGTGACTCAGAGACACCAAGCTGGGCATGTCCTGGCCTGACACCGTTCTACCTCCCTGGCTGGACCAGGAAAGGCAGACCTGATGGCCTGTGGGATGTCCCGGGCAACGCTTGGGAAAGCCCTGCTGTCTGCAGCATCTCTGACTCCCAGCCCACCTTTTGGAGGTAGCCCTGCCCTCTGCCTCTAGTCCTCAGACCTGGTGGGCCCCCAAAGCAGGCGGCTACTGCCTAATGGTGCTACAGCAGCAGAGGCAGCTACAGAACAGGGGGATCTGTCACCCTTTAATAAGGGAAGCCCATTCTGGCAGGCTGGGTAATAGGCCTCAAATTGAATAATTAATAAAGTTATAAAAATATGTCTACTATATGGCCAGAATAATTCAGCCCAATTAGAAGCAATTATTTCTCGTGGTTATGCCACTATGTATTTTTTACGAACAGCTCTAGCAACAAGACAGGATTCCCAGGCTTGGCTGCCTGCTTGGGAAGTTCTGTTGAAATAAATCCTTCCCTGGAGCTTCTTCCAGTTGAAGAACATACATCTTTCCATCCTTCTGTCTGTCCATCTACAGCTTAACCAACCACCCCCCATCCAGCTTTGTATCAATAGACATCCACCTGTCCATCATTCTGTCCATGCACCTGTCTGTCCTTCATCCATTCCTGCATCCATCTGTCCATCTGTTCATCCATCCATACATTCAGCAAACATTACTTAAGCCCTTCCATGTGCCAGACACTACTAGGTCCTGGGCATATGGAGATGAGCAGGCCTTGCCCCTGCCCCTTTCCCAAGGAGCGCGCAGCCCGGTGACCTTTGAGCCATGGAGGCTCTCGTTGCTGATCCTCTTGAGAGGTCCTGCTGAATATAACGTTTTTTCTCATCATCCCTTTCCCTCTATTCCACAGATATGGCTAAATATTAAGTCTAAATATTTAGACTTAAACCTGGCCTCAAGCTAAGTGATAGGCCCCTCTTCCCCAGGCTCCGCTTGTTCTCCTATACTCAAGAGTTTAGGGATCTGCTGGCTTCAAAACACCCACTATTCCAGGATCCCAACCTTTGATCAGTTAGTGGTCACGGGACATGGGATCTGGCTCCACCCAGCCCCTGCTTTCAAGGTGGCCTGGGACAAGACATTCACTTTTTCTTGGCCCATCTGCAAACTACAAAGAATTGTTGTGCCACTGTGAGCCCACAGGCATGGCAAGAGTCAAGAGGCACAGCCGGGCGTGGTGGCGCACGCTTGTAATCCCAGTACTTTGGGAGGCGGAGACCGGAGGATCCAGGTTCGCGGCCAGCCTCAGCTCTCTCTCTGTCTCTCTGTCTGTCTGTCTCTCTCTCTCTCTCTCCTTAGTGAGGCCCTCCGCAACTTTGTGAGACCCGGTTTCAAAATAAAGTATAAAAAATAGGGCCGGGGGCGTAGCGCGGAGGTAGAATGCCCCTGCGTTCAATCCCTGGTACCACAAAAAAAAAAAAAAAAAGAGTCAAGAGACTTTAGGGCTAGGTAGGCGTGGTGGTGCAGGCCTGTAATCCTAGTACTTGGGAGGCTGAGACAGGAGGATGATAGGTTTGAGGCCAGCCTCAGCAACTTAGTGAGACCTTCAGCAAATTAGTGAGAATCTGTTTCAAAGTAAAAAATAAAATAGGTCCGGGCATAGTGGCGCACGCTTGTAATCCCAGTACTTTGGGAGGCGGAGACCGGAGGATCCGGGTTCGCAGCCAGCCTCAGCTCTCTCTCTCTCTCTCTTTCTCTCTCTCTCTCTCTCTCTCCTTAGTGAGGCCCTCTGCAACTTCGTGAGACCCGGTTTCAAAATAAAGGATAAAAAATAGGGCTGGGGGTGTAGCGCGGAGGTAGAACGCCCCTGGGTTCAATCCCCGGTACCGCAAAAATAAATAAATAAATAAATAAAATAAAATAATATAGGGCTGGGGTGTAGCTCAGAGGTAGAATGCCCCTGGGTTCAATCCCCAGTACCACACACACACACAGAAGAGGCTTAGGGCTATCAGTTTGAGCCCCACATTTGCTTCCTGAAACACTGGAGATAAATCTAATTCTGAGTTAAATCAGCTCAGACCTTATAGGCATCCTGCAGGAAATCCTTCCATAAAGCCAGTATTCTTTTTACAATGAAAACATCTTCCTTCTGATTTCTCCAGCTAGACATTGGATCTTTTCTTTTAATGTAGCAAACCAGGATCCGTTTGTTAAATCTTCATAGAGCCCTTGCTGTAAGCCTGGATCTGTGCTGGCCAAATCTGATAGAATATTTAAGTGAGTTATTTTATGGTTACTAAACATTTATTAGGAGCCTGGTATACCCAGATCGCTGAGGAAGCAGAAAGACCTAGGACTGCACCCTGCCCCAGAGCACCTCTCTGATAGGGGTGCCCTTTTGCCTCATTATGAGTCAGGATGTCAGAGCTAGCAACTGCCCTTTGACACCCGACACAAAGGGAAAGACAAGCCACGGACTGGGAGAGG
The DNA here is from genome assembly GCA_004027185.1 of Glis glis. NCBI lineage: Eukaryota > Metazoa > Chordata > Mammalia > Rodentia > Gliridae > Glis > Glis glis. Next base: position 13,159 of record PVJS01003624.1, read on the forward strand.
ATATTTGCAATACATATAATCTTCAAGGTTCACAGGCAGAATATATATATACTTAATCCTACAAATCAATAAGATCAACCCAGTTCAAACACTGGCAAAGAATATTAACATACAGTTCCCAGAAAAAGGATATTTTGATGGGCAATAAGCATATGAAAAGATGTTCACCTCACTGGTGATCCAGGGTCTCCAAATTAGAGCCAAGAGATCCTGCCATATCGTCCCCAAGAGATTATACCAGGAATTAGTAAGGATAAAGACAAATGGATGTACTCATATGATGCTGGTGAAGAGTGTGAACTGGCAATATAATTTTAGGGAGGAAGCAATCAGGAAATTTTAAATAAAGCTAAAGCTAATACTAACCCCAGCATACCAGGCATTTTGAATCCTTTTCTACCATGATCTCGGTTAATAAATATATCTCATATCATGTCGCAGCACATGCATACGTGCACGCTGATCTTTTTAAGTCTCTTCTTTTTAATTTTTAAAAAGGATAGTCATGATCTATTGTATTGATTTGCTGACTCTCTGGGTTAAGTCGGGAAGTTTGCTCCAGGGACCCTCTCCAACATGTGCAGCCCCGAATCATTGTTTGTGACAGGGGGGGGGGGAAGCTGCATGTAACACAGAGGTCCCTCAAGAGGGAAATGGATAAATTGTAATACATTCATACAATGGAACCTCCACAGCAGTTAAAATGAATGAAGTAGCATTATACCTGTCTACCTGGATGAATCTCAAATATATCATATTGAGTGAAAAGCAAGTTGCAGAGGGCTGCATACATAGCATACGGCCTCATTTACATAAGTTTAAAAGCGTGCAGAATAATGAATAGGTTATTTATGGGAATATTCATATGTAGTAAATGTATACAAACAGACATGGAGATGACACACACAAGAGCCAGGCTGCGGTTACCCCTGGGCAGGGAGAGGATGGGATGGGGAGGGATACACATGGAGTGCAATTGTGTAATGTTTTACATCTAAAATAAAAACATCTAGCTGGGCGTGGTGGCAGACGCCTGTAATCCCAGTACTTGGGAGGCTGAGACAGGAGGATCCAGGTTCGCGGCCAGCCTCAGCGACTTAGTGAGGCCCTCCGCAATTTAGTGAGACCCTGTTTCAAAATAAAGGATAAAAAATAGGGCTGGGGTGTAGTTCGGAGGTAGAATGCCCCTGGGTTCAATCCCAGGTACCGCAATAAATAAATAAACAAATAAATAAATAAATAAAAATAATAAAATAAAACAAAAACATCTAGCTGGGTGTGGTGGCATGCGCCTATAGTCCCAGTACTTGGGAGGCTGAGATAGGAGGATCGCAGGTTAGAGGCCAGCAGTGCATGGTAACCTAATGAGACCCTGCTTCAAAGTAAAAAATAATATAGGGCTGGGGGTGTAGCTCAAAGGTAGAGCACCCCTGGATTCAATCCCCAGTACCCACCCACCCACACCCACAACACACAAAATTTACTGAGTACCCACTATGGTGTGACAATGACAGCTGGGAGATGTGGGGTGGGCAAGAAGGTGGGGAGGACATGATGAGCGAGTCACAGACCACCCACCATGTCTGCCATGAAAAACAGATAAACATTCATGCTGCAAAGAGGAGCCCAAAGTTCAGGACCTATGTCTCCCTGGGGAATGAGGGAAGGCTCCCTGGAGGAGGTGAGGACATGCTGGGCCTTGAAAGATGGATAGAGATTGGTGGGTTAGAGACTCTGGAAAGGAGAGGAGAAAGAAGAGAGTACCTCGAAGCTGGGTTTCTAAACCTCAGCCCTGCAGCTGAGATGGTTAAAGGCCCTGGAGGAGATGAGATTAAGGACTGGAGAGGCAGGTCTAATGAATCATGGGTGCTCAGGAGAGCTGGGTTCCAGAGGCTGCAGGAGACCAGAGACAGCCTGCTCCCCAAGGAAGTGGACGGCCCATTCTACCGCGCATCCTCAGACAGGGCCCCCACAGGGAGGAAGGGAGACAAAGTTCTACTCAAATCCCAGACTGCAGATTTATTTGAACAGCCCCCCAATAAATTCCTCACGCCAGAGGCCTCGCCATCCATCTCGGGCGGTACAGGGGGACAGCAGAGGAAGTGTCTGTCTGGGATTGCTCGGGGACACAGCCACATGTCTTGCTAGGAGGTGAGCTCTTAAATCCTCCTCTGACTTGCTCCCCTCCTAGTAAATCTGAATAGTTTAAAATAACTCCTTCCGACCTTGAGGCCGGTGCCAACTTTCTGCCATCCATCAGCCCTGGCCGATTTCTTATTAAGGTTCTGCTGTTCCCTTGGAAGAGTCGCCACCTTAAATCAAGGGCCGATAGGGCAGGGGAGAGACAGAGGACCTGGAGGCAGCGGGGGCAACAGCAAGTCAGGAAGATGAGGTTCCAGGGCGCTGCTGGGGCCAGTCAGGCGACCTTCGGGGCCGTGGCTCAGCAGCTTGCACGAGCACCCCAGGGTCATGGTTGTCCAAGCTCTGCAAAGCCTGGAAGCATTGGCCAGGGAGAGGCTGAGAGGTGAGCGCCTTCCCAGGGGCTTCCAACAGCAGGCAGCAAGAGGGCGCCCGGAGACACTTCAGCGCTGGCGGCAGTCTTCACTACCCATTCATTCATTCACTCACTCACTCATTCATTCACTCACTCATTCATTCACTCATTTATTCATTCATTCACTCATTTATTCATTCACTCATTTATTCATTCATTCACTCATTCATTCATTTATTTACTCAATGACTTGCTCATTTATTCATTTATTCACTCATTCAATGACTTGCTCATTCATTCACTCACTCACTCCTTCACTCATTTATTCATTCACTCACTCACTCATTCACTCATTCATTCATTTATTCACTCATTCAATGACTTGCTCATTCATTTACTCATTCATTTATTCACTCATTCATTTACTCACTCATTCATTCACTTACTCACTCATTTATTCATTCACTCACTCATTCAATGACTTGCTCATTCATTCACTCACTCACTCATTCACTCATTCATTCATTTATTCACTTATTCAATGACTTGCTCATTCATTTACTCATTCATTTATTCACTCATTCATTTACTCACTCATTCATTCACTTACTCGCTCATTCGGGAATCCATGCCACTTATTTAATAAATTTGTGTCGATGCCTTTTGTGTGCCTGCTCTGGGGATTTGGCAGTAAACAGAACCGAGAAGGTACGTGTGTCCCTGGATACTCCCTTTTGGTGAGGAAAACAGTTAACAAGCATAGAAATGAGCGTGGTAACTTCAAATGGTGGCGAATGCCATGGAGAAGGGCAATGGAGCGACGGGTTCGATGAGGAGTGGACGGTCAGGGAAGCTCTGTATGGGGAGGGGACATTTGAGTCGTGACTTGAATGTTGAGAAAGAGCCAGCCATGTAAAATCGGGGGGTTTGTGTGTGGACCTACCTCAGTTCTTGGTCTGATTTTGACTCAGCAAAATGAAACTTTGTTTATGCACAGGAGACGGTTAGAAAGCCAGGTTCTATGGAGGATTTATAAATTAGTGAGCAAGTTCCTGCTCACGCAGCGCATTCACCTCATAGGTGTGATCACGCACCGTGCAAGGAACTATAGGGCGGGTGGTTGGGGACCCAGGCGGCACGCTGGAAGCTCAGAGAAGGCACAGGTCCCTTTCCACGGGGATGAGCAGGGAAGGGCTCCAGGAGAGGGCAGAGCACCTGAAGGGAGTCATCTGGCAGGAGCCGAGGGCTCTGTGACCAGCGCCCGGGCCGATGGGCTCATTTGTTCCAGCAGATGCCGGTCCTGGGTGGGTGCGCATGTCCTGTTAATTACTGAAGTGAACCGAGTTGTTTCTCGGAGGAAGGAACACAGACGACACATATTGCCTCATCAGCAGAAGAATTATGGGCAGGGAGCAATGGGAGTGGGAGCCAGCCTTCTTTCAATAATTGGCAGCAGGAGGAGTAGGGCGGATTCTTTTTTCCTTTGTTGTTCCTGCTGCCAAAGGAATTCACTGAGGTGTCCCCCCTCTTCTGCATTACGTGTCTCTCGGCTCTGGGTCACACACAGCCCTGACTGGGAACCAGCACCTTGGATGGCACAGATCTCAGGATGACAGATCCCCGATGCGGCTTCGGGGCCTCCCTGGGGAGAGACACCCTGCACCGCAGCCCGCTGTTGAGAGGAGCAACCCTCTTCCATTCGTCAATACAATTTGCTTAGCAAATAAAGATTAGCAGGGCAGAGACTGTGTTTTGCTCTCAGCTCTAAACTTCTCTTAACATCGGTCAAAGCCGGAGGTCCAGGGGACAAAAAGGCAAGTAATTCAGAGCCTGAAGATGTGGCAGGTGCCATTGTCTACCTGTGCACAGAAGCCGGGCGTGGTGGCGCACGCTTGTAATCCAGTACTTGGGAGGCTGAGACCGGAGGATCCGGGTTCGGGGCCAGCCTCATCTATTTAGTGAGGCCTTCTGCAACCTAGCGAGACCCTGTTTCAAAAATAAAGAGCAAAAAATCGGGCTGGGGGTGTAGCTCGGAGGTAGAATGACCCTGGGTTCAATCCCCAGTACCAAAAAAAAAAGAAAAGAAAAGAAAAGAAAGAAATTTGCCCTCTACCTGTGCACAGGGCAGGACGGGGGCTGGGGAGAGAGAGGATGATTCTCTGAGGTGGGCCTCGGGTACAGTCTTCATCTCCCCCACGTCCCGGTAGTGCGTGGCACAGAATGGAACGAAGGACATGGGCAACATGGTGACTAAGTCGTACCAAGAGAGGCCCCGGCTGAAATGAATGGCCGCCATCTGGTCCTAGTTCTCAAGGGGTGGGGAGGTTATGCTAATGTGTAGAGTTTTTTTCCCCCTCAATTCTGTTTTTCCTTTCAAAATCTTCCCACAACCTTTGATGTCTAACGTTGCTTGATTACACTAAGGCCGAGGGAAGGGGTGGAACCGTATTGAGCACCTGGCGTATAGTGGTTCTGGGCGAGGTGCTCACAGACATCGATCTCATTTAATCTTCCTGACAGCCTTGCAGATCCTTCTCACCTGACAGATAAGGGAATGGAGAGGTGAAGCTGTCAGGGCCTCACAGCTGCTAAGGGGGCTGCTGATTAGTCTGAAGAGCATTCACCTTAGCCCAGATTTATCCAGTTAGTTCTGCAGGAGGTTAGTAAATGGTGTTTCACCAAGACACCAACACCACCACCAACACCACCACCACCACCAACACCACCACCACTACCACCACCACCACCACCACCACCAGAGCCAGCCTCTGCAAGAATACAAGCAGATATGTGTGCAGTGGTGCACGCCTGTAATCCCAGTGCTCGGGAGGCTGAGACAGGAGGATCGCAGGTTCGAGACCAGCCTCAGCAACTTAGCGAGACTCTGTTTTAAAAATAAATAAGCCGGGTGTGATGGTGCACGCTTGTAATCCTAGTACTTGGGAGGCTGAGACCAGAGGATCCAGGTTCGCGGCCAGCCTCAGCTACTTAGTGAGGCCCTCTGCAACTTAGTGAGACCCTGTTTCCAAATAAAGAATAAAAAATAGGGCTGGGGGAGGAGCTCGGAGGTAGAATGCCCCTGGGTTCAATCCCCGGTACGGCCAAAAAATAAAAAACGGCAAAAATAGAAATAAAAAAAAAGCAAATAAAAAGGACTAAGGTGTAGCTCAGTGGTAGAAGCTCCCTGGGTTGAATCCCCAATACGGGGGGAAAAAAAAGAATAAAAAGAATACAAGCGCACAAGCCTCTCCACCAACGATTGCTGAACACGCCTTTTGCTTGCTGGATAGTATCTCATGGCGCTTCGTGCTCCTCCTTCCCTGCCAGAGTGGGCCTGTTTGTCCTATCAGGCACCACAGCCCAGTCAGGGTGGGCTTGGGCAGCGTAGATTCAGTTGTGAATGTGTAGGGAGGTGACGTCCAGGTCAGTATGCCTTGGAAGTTTCTAGAGCCCAGCTCTCTGGTCACTCACTGCAAGCTCTGCCTGAAAGGGTAGCAGAGCCGGACACAGTTCCCACGGGGCAGTCTCCATTTCTAAACCCAAAGCCTCCGTGGACTTTTACTAAAGCTGAGTTTCCCCAGCCTTCCTGCCTGCGGGGCAACCTCAGGCTGTCCACAGCCCGGGGCCAGGCCTGTCACTCTCAGTCCACTCTCTCCTCGCTTGTCCTCCCCAGGCTGCTAGGGCCATTTCCTGTGGGCTGGAGGAAAGGGACAGAGGAGCCTAAGGCACTCTTCCTAATTAAAGCAATTCTCTTAGGTCGACAACTATGAGCTGAGCCTGTTCTACTGTCTGCTGTTATAAATAAAGTTTTATTGGAATACAGCAATGCCCACCTGTTTCTGGGTTGTCTTGATGGCTGTCTCGCTACAATGGCAGAGTTGAGCAGCGGCGACAGGGACTGTCTTGTCCGAAAGGCAGGAAATATTATTTGTCCTTTTAGAGAAAAACGTGGCCAATTTCTATCTTAGAAGCATAGTGCTTTTTGCCCTGTCGCTCTTCTCCCCGTGCAAAATATTCAGTGTCTGAAGCATAGGCTCACCCAACCATTCCATCACCGAGGATAACATTATAATAACCATAACCGTAGTCACAGCAGCTGCAGCCTGGGCTAATTGCTGGCCCCGTGGAGGTTAAGAGCATGGATCCTGGAGGCAGACTGTTTCTCATCTGGTTCTACCATGTCCCAGCTGTGGGACCTTGGACAAGCTGGATGACCTCTCTGTGCCTCGGCTTCTTCTGTAAAATAGAGATAACAACAGAGCCCTCTTCATGAAATGCTTGTTTACCCATTTAATCCTCGTGGCAAGTCCCTTATCCTTCACCCATGCAGGTGCAGGAACCTACCTGTCTTTTTTTCTTTCTTTTTTGGTACTGGGGATGGAACCCAGGGCCTTGCATGCACCCGGCAAGTGCACTACCACTGAGCTACGTCCCCAGCCTTGCCTGTCCACTTTTTTTTTGGGGGGGGTGGTACTGGGGATTGAACCCAGAGGCATTCTACCTCTGAGCTAAACCCCCAGTCCTGTTTTATTTTTTTGTTTTGAAACAGGGTCTCACTAGGTTGCTGCGAGTCTTACTATGTTTCTAAGGCTGTCCTCAAACCTGTGATCCTCCTATCTCAGCCTCCCAAGTACTGGATTACAGGCATGTGCCACCACACCCAGCTCTGCCTATCCAATCTAGCTATCTGAATTCAGAAACAGAAGAGTCAACCAGGCATGGTGGCACATGCTTGTAATTCCAGTACTTGGGAGGCTGAGACAGGAGGATCGCAGGTTCGAGGCCAGCCTCAGCTACTTAGTGAGGCCCTCCGCAACTTAGTGAGACCCTGTTTTAAAATAAAGAATAAAATAGGGCTGGGAGTATAGCTCAGAGCTAGAATGCCCCTGGGTTCAATGCCTAGTACCACAAAAAAAAAAAAAAGAAAAAGAAGGAAGAAGGAAGGAAGGAAGGAAGGAAGGAAGGAAGGAAGGAAGGAAACAGAAGAGTCACGCATAATGTTTTGTATTAGTGGCTTACTGTGACAACTTCCTCTCTGACCTCTTTCTGAACACAGAACCAAACAGATATGAATGGCGGGGGATGTTTGTACTTGGATCTTTAAGTAGCTACCATGGTTAATCCCATTTTAAAGTCACGGGAGCTGAGGCTGAGAGAGAACTCTCACCAGCTGAGCCTCCGGCTCATAGCAGGGGCCCACACTTCAGGGAACTTGTAAGTGGGGACACCTGATGAGCGGCCCAGCACTGTTCTCCACCTGAGCCTGGCCAGAGATGTGGTTGTGCCCGTGCATTGTCACCAGGTTAGGGACCTTGCACGGCTGACTACCCAGCCTCCCTCATGGTCAGCACCCCATTACAGGATGACCCCCCGTGATTCAGTGGACTGCAGAATAGAATGGCAGCAGCTCGCCTCTCCCCCAGCCTACGGGCTCTGACAATGATCCATGAACACCAGGGTCACGTGGAAGGAGCACTGGCAAGGATAGGGACACCTGGGTTCGAATGCCGGCTCTGCCACTGACTTGCTGTGTAACCTTGGACAAGTCACTTCCCCTCTCTGAGCCTCAACTTCTTCATTTTTCCAATGAGATTAGATTTTGATAGATCCGTGGTTTTTAATGAGGAGGTGCCTCCCAGGGGACATTTGGCAATGTCCGGAGACATTTTTGGTTGTCACAGTTGTGGGCAGGGCACTGCTGGTATCTAGTGGGCAGAAGACAGGGATGCTGCTAAATGTGCAGGACAGCCCCTTAAACAGAGAAGTTCCACCCTAACATCAACAGAGCCGCCGTAGAGAAAGCCTGCAATTTATAAAGACCCATGCAGCTCCAAGACCCCTTCCTACCCTTGTTCATCAAGCAGTACTTGTCAGGAGCCTCCTGTGTGCTAGCTAGTGATAGGACAGAGTCCCCGCCCTCTTGGGCTCACAGGGTGGAGGGATAATGATAGCAATGAGTTAATATTGGTTAAATGCTAACTATAAGCCTGGTTCTTTCCATGAACTGACTTATTCGAGCCTCAAACCCCCTTAACTACTACTATTATTAGTCTCATTTTACAGAGAAGGAACCTGAGGCCCAGCAATTTGCTTAAGGCCACACAGCTAGTAAGTAGTAACTAAGTAAGTGGTGGCTTCCACACGTTTACTGCAGAGCCGTGCTCCTGACCCTATCTACCTTTCACCGCCCCTCAGAACAAGGGAGCTGGAAATTTCTGCAGAGAGGGAGAGGTAGGATGGAAGCCTCAGGCCCTGCGGTCTCTTTATCATGCAAACCGTTTAGCGAACTGAAAAAGGGCCTCATGACTATAAACCAGCCGGTAATGACCTGACAGGCAAAGGGGCCGGAGAAGTGTTAGGACCACGGAGACATTAATCTGCTTCCAGCCTCTGCTGCTGGAAAGACATTTGTTAGAGCGGTTATGGGAGCCATAAAAGGCTATTTGACGGCAGCCCTCCCCACCGGGCCCCTCGGTGAGCCGGAGAGGGCTGCTCGGGGCTCAGGGGTTCCGGCCCTACTGGCCTAAGGCAAACCCTTCCTCTTGCCTCAGGTAGGAGGCTGAGGGCTGAGGGCAAGGGCAGAAGAGCTGGATTCTCCTTCCTTCTATGATCCTAAAGCGATTCCAAGGTTTCTGGCAAGTCCTGAAATTACTCTGGGGCTCAGTTTATCCATCTGTAAAATGGAGACATTAGTGTTTATTTCCCGGGGCTGTTCTGCGGCTCTGACTTCTACAGAGGTGTCAGGCGCCATTACTGTTGGTGGCCATCGTGGCAGTAATAGCCGTGATAGCCATGTACATGGATGTGATTGTCAAACATTGAAGTTTTATAAATCCAACTACTTCAACTTCCCCACAGTACGAGTCATAGTGCCTATTCGTCATGACTACATGTTAAACAGTGGTTCCAACACTGGCCTTGCCTTGACCCATTTAATCCTCACGTCACACCTTGAGTTAGAGATGAATACTATCACCGTTACAGGTGAGGAGACTGAAGCCCAGAGAGACGCCAAGGTGGCCCCGCTGGTCACAGGCAGGTTACCTGTGACCACTGTTCCACCCTCACGCACAGGTGAGAAATGGAGTCGATCAGTCATGGAGTGACTGGCAGGTGCCACCTCTCCCTCCTCGGGTCTCCGCTATCTTCTGATTGCTGGGACCAGGGGCATCCTCTGACCTCGGCCTCCCTGCAGGGAGATGATGCACCATGGTGTGCCGAGGGGCTTGACTCCAAGCCTGGCTCAAGGCGGCGGGCTGACCTGGGGAGATGCACTCAGGAGACCAGGAGGCCGGGCACAGCCCTCTGGCTGGCATCAGAAGAGACATCCCAGCCCTGCAGGTACCTGGCAAGGAGATGACAGGGCCTCACCTCCAGGAGCCTGGACGTGGGCAGTTTCTGTCACTGGAGCTTGGTGTGAGGACATGCAGCAGGCTTATCTGGTCCCGGGACACATAGGGACAGAGGTCCCTACTAGGGAGCGGGCCAGCAGGGTAGCAGAGTGGGCCCTGCTGGGGAGCGGTGCAGGCTGGGTACCGGGAGGGCAGCGCCGTGCTCAGTTATAACGTGCTCATCCAACTTCTGCACAATATGCTGATGTTTGTGGTTTTTAAAATAATTGCAAGAGACACGTGAGAATTTAAAATTCCTGTAGATTCCTCTTGGGTCACACTAGAGAGATGCTGCCTTAGATGAATCCCAGCATGTGGGTGATAGGGAGACCTGGAGGGATGAGGGAAGAGGATCAGTGACCAACTAGGGGGACTCCAATGTTAGCGCTGGGACCCTAAGATCCATGTGCCCAAGCCCGAGGCCCTGGCGGCTACTGCCTCCTCTCCAGGGAAACGTCCCCCACACCTCTCTCGTGGTCTTGCTCCTGAGCCTCGGTGCCTCACTTTGCAGCTTCCTTTTCTAGCATTTGGGAATTTGTTAGGCTGAGGCCAAACCCCAAAGAGCCGCCCAGTGGCTTCCCTTCAAGTGTACTACTGTCCATTTGGATTCCTGTCTGGGATGGGAGGTGGATGAAACAGATTTTTCACCCTTCAAATCCTGTTAACCTGGGATGTTTTTGCAAGATGCAAGGATGGCTGCTGTCCCATCCCCAAGGCAGAGTCCCGGCCCAGCCCCCCTGCAGCAGGAGGCCTGGGTAGGGGCTGCCATGTTCCTTGGAAGAAAATGTGGGGAACCCCAACTGTTCTCCACCTCCCCATGCCCTCCTCAAGTCCCTTCAGCAGTGAAAAGTCAGGGGAGATCTTAGTGTTTGCCTAGTGGAAAAGACGGGAAAATCAATAGGAGGGAAAAAAAATCTCATTTTCAAGCTTCTAAGCAGGTATTGCAATCAATAATGCAAAGAGCAACGGGAGGCCATTAAGCCACACTTGGCAGTGTCCTCTGGGGCTCGGGAAATGTTTGCAGAGATGCAGGAGCTCAAGGGCGCTGGGCACCCACCCCACCTGCCCAAGGACCCGCGCGGACTGGGTCTCTTGGAGGAGCTGACCTGAGTCTTTTGAAGTGAGTTAACCAATTCCCCGCCCCAGTGCCATCCCCAACAGTGCAGTGGGCTCTCAGATCGAGGACAGCCAACATCAGGGGCACGTCTGGGTGGCCTGGGCCATGGGAGTGTCCCCAGGAGATGGCACTCGCTGTTTCCCCCTTGACTTTCCTTTTCATCTTAGGGACAAAGTTGACAATATAGACTAAGGGTTTATGTCCCATAATTTCCTAGCTTATTTTGTATACTGCCAAGTTTCATGTTTCAATCTTGTTTCTGACAGTTGCCAAAAAATGTAGGTGGGATGGGGGGCGAGCTCTGGCGGTGGTGTGTCACCCTCCCGCCTCACCCACAGCGACATTCACTTCCCCCCTTGCCTCTGTCGGCCTCTAAACCCTGCAGGGTTCCTATGGACACCAAGGCCCCGTGGGCAGGGCTTGGAGGTGGGGCCTGCTGGGCCCACCGATCCCCAGAAGGAGGCTTAGCGGGAGGAGACCTGGTCCCTCCAGAAGCCCCCACTCTGACCCACAGAGCTCCCAGTCTGATGGAGGAGTCTGGACCCTGTCTATGAGACAATGGAATAATAGCACTTTTAAAATATGTATAAATATATCATTTCACAAACTCCCACTCTCCCAAGAGATGGTCCTAACTCATCCATTGTCCTGGAATTCTGTTGAACCTCAAGTTAGAGCTTGGGAAAGGGGGTTATTCAGTGGAGTTCAGAGTTGATTTGTACAGTTTTATTTTCTCACAGTGGTTTTTCATCAAAGTGCTAGGAGATGGGTGTGGTATAGGTTCTGAGCGGGGGCTCTGGAGTCAGACAGACTGGGTTCAAATCCCAGCTGCAGAGTTGATGGTGTCTGCGCAACCTTGAACCTGCTACTTGACTTTTCTGAGCTTGTTTCCTCATTAGAAAACAATGGAGCCAGTCCTGCCCAATCACGGGCTTCACTTGACTGCCTGCTCCCTGCCGGTGCCCGACGAGCAGTGGGTTCTCCCTTCACCCTTCCCCTTCTGGATTTTTCTCTGATGGATGCCAGTTTAATGGAGAACCCCCAAGTCTAGAGAACATGAAGGTTGAGGAATACTCCAGGTTTGGGGAGGGGTGTCTAATCAAGAAAGGCTCCCCTAAAAAGTCTGGTTTTACCTCCACGCCTCGCCTGGGGTCCTTCTACCCAGATAGAAAGACTGACAGTAAGGATCTGGGAGCCCTGGCACAGGCCTTGTGTGCGCTCAGTAGGCGCTCAAGCCATGCTGAGCTCTGCAGTCTGGTTTGGAGCTGAAGTCCTGGCCTGGAGTTTCTGCTGCCTGAGGTTGAAGACCAGTCTCTCATTTCCCCAGCCTTAGCAGGCCACCCTAGCATCCCCCAGAGACCAAGCCAGGGCTGGCTGGTGGGAAGGGACCACTGACAAGGTGTCTCATGGCTCAAAAGATTAGTGCAGCTAATCCCAGCCGCCTCCCAGCGGCCCTGCTGTCGCCACCTTCACCCCATCCTGCCTTCATCCCATCCTGCCCCCCACCCAGCAGCCAGCGAGGACTCTACACATGATCAGATCAGGCCTCTCTTCTGCCCAAAAGTCTCCAGGGGCCACTTAGAAATGATATTTAAAGCTTCAAGCATGTCTTGGAGTGTTTCCAAATAAAAATATCAATTTGTCTAGGTACAAAGGCATTGGCTTGAGATTATGTAACTTTGCTGGCATTTGGATAAAAGTGAGCTTTCTAGGCAGTGAATGTGTATCCTTTTACCAATCCCATTGTGGTTCAGGGTACATCTTAATTGTTCTGAATACCTATATCTGACCTAGTCATTTTGCAGATTGTATTTTACGAATTCCTATCTGAAAAGATTCTTTAACATTATTTAGAAAGGCAGTTTAACACCATCGTCGATCACTCTGAAAAACAAAAACAAACCAAAAAAAGCCTCCATGCGGCTTGTTCATGACTCAGTCTCATGTCCTGCAGTTCTCCTTGCACGTCTGCTCCAGCGACTCTGACCTCCTGAGGGTCCTTTCCTGCCTGGGGCCTTCGCACTGGCTGTGCCTTTTGCCTGAAGTTGTCTTCCCCCAACTATCTGCATAGCTCACCTTCTCACTTAATTGGTTTTCCATTTCTGCATAACAAATGACCACAAATGCAATGGCATAAATTAACACACATTTATTAGCTGCTGTTTCTGTGGGTCAGGAGTGTGGGCACGGCTTGACTGGGGCCTCTGCTCGAGGGCTCACAGGTTGCAGGCGAGGCATGGTGGGCTGCAGTCTCATCAGAGGACCGACTGGGGAAGACCTGCTTCCAAGCTTTTCCGGTTGTCAGCAGATCCCATCCCTGCGGCTGTCAGGTGGGCCCCTACTGCAGGCTCAGTCGGGAGCTGCTCTCAACTCCTGCAGGCTGCCACAGGGCATGGGGTCCTTCCACTCGGCCTTCTCACCACAGGGCAGCGTACTTCTTGAAAGCCAGCAAGGGAGAAAAGTCTTTCTAGTGTAAGGGAGTGCCAGCCCATCTCCTTTGCCACACTATGTTAGCTAGAAGCGAGTTACAACTCCAGACCATAACCAAGGGAATTCCACAGGCCATGGATGTGGGGCCACCCTCGGTCTGACCATCACACTCACCTTCTTGAAGTCTTAAATATCATTTTCTCGGGGCAGGGACCTTCCCTGAAACCACCATTGTAAAATCTCAGCCCTACCCTTGCCCCTAGTATTTCTGATCCTCCTTCCCTGTTTTTTTCGTAACACTTAACATCCTTTACCGTGACCTATAATCTATTGATTTATTACATTTTTTTTCATTTATTACATTTATTATCTGTCTCCTCCTAGTAGAAATGAAGCTGTGTGAGGGGCAGGGATTTAGGTCTGGTTCATTGATGAGTTCCCAGAGCCTTCTTTAAAAAAAAAAATCATCTAACAACTCCCATTATCCTTAGAGAAAACCCAAAATTTTGGCCAAACTAACAAGACCTGGCACAGCCAGGCCCAAGGCTGTCTCCCAGCCTCAGCTCCTCCTCACCCTGGCAGGTGGGACTCGGCCCTGCTGGCCTCCCCAGCCACAGCCTTCTCCTGAGCCTTGGGCCCTTCATACTTGATCTCTCTGCCTGGAAGAAGCTTCTTCTTGCTCACTGCAGAGGTGACTTTGACCCTCATGTGTCAAATGTCACCTTCCAGAGAGGCCTTCCCTAACCACCTGACCAAAAAGTCTCCAGCACTGTGATCCACCCAGACACTGATCATTTCACCATGAGGCTGGCGCTCACTGTCTCTGCTGCAGGCAGCCAGCCCCTGAGGGCCTCTTCTTGCCTTTGCCAGGGCAGCCCCAGCTCCTGGAGCAGAGCCCTAACTCAAGAAAGTCAGGAATCATGGGCCTGAGATGTGGGTGGGGACCCCCTCCCAGCCCTGGGGAGGCAGGGTGGGGAAGGGGACAGTGAGACAGGACAGCTGCCTGGCTCAGCCTCCTCCTCTGTACAGCTGGGACACGACAGAGCTCTGCTTCCTCCCATCCTCTGAGCAGAGTCGGGCCCTGACCCACCAGGAACCTGGGTCTGAAGTTGGGGGTGGGGGAGCCACCTTTGGTCACCACGTGGCAGCGAGGCACCTGTAAGTCATACCCACCGTTCCTTCCTGTGGTCCTGGTCTCTGTAGCCACTTCTGGCTTCTCCATCTTTACTGCTGCCTGGGGCTCTCTGCTCCCTCCAGTCCCCAGACCAGCCCTCAGCTCCCCCAAGAAGGCTGGTAGCCAGTGCCAGCACCAGCGCCCTCCACTCTGGGCTCTAGGGGGTGGCCGGGCCTCATGAAGGTCTCTGTTTCCATTCCCTGGGGCCATTGTAGCCTCAGTTCTGCTGTCGGTCTCAGAATCGCCAGGTCTTAGTCCACATTCACTCCCACAGATTTTTACCGCTCACTATGGCTCTGGGCGCCGGGATGCAAAAATGAACAGGTGTGGCCTTCCTCGGGGAGTCTACAAGGAGGGACAGACGTGCCCAGGGCGGAAGCTGGCGTGTGAGCAGAGTGCCTTGGGGGTCCCACAGAGGCCCATTTGCCTGGAAGGTGCACTTCACCGAGGAGGTGGAGGAGGAAAACAGTTTCCACGGCACCTATAGAAAGGCGAAGGTTCACACCCGGGGGGCTTCTACACAGAAAGGTGGGCTTGCCCCTCTGCAGACGGAGGCTGCGCACTTAGGGTCTTCAGTGCCCGGGACCGTTCGGAGCAGTAAGGAAGATGGTTCTGCAAGGGAAGAGACAGTGGCTGGGGGCCTTGGGCCTGAAAGGAGGCTTGGGATGTGATTGTCTTTCCATGACCTCGTCCTTTCCTTCTCTGTCTCTTTCCTCCACTCCTATCTCTTGAGTAGCTTTTACCCTGTGTCTCTGTCTCTCTGTCCTCCATTTCTCTGACTTCTGTCTCATCCCTGTCCCCATCTCTCTGTCACCTGTCCCTCATCTTCATCCTCATCCTCTGACCCCTTGTCCCTCAGCCCCTGTCCCCCTGTCTCTCTATACCCTGTCTCCATTTCTCTGTCTCCAGCCACTCTCCTTGTCCCGCATCTCTCTGTCCCCCATCCTTCATCTTTTTGCTGCCCATCCCTCTGCCCCTCATCTCTCAGTTCCCCTGCACCTGTCTTTGTGCCAGCTTCCCAAATTCGAATGCTCCCCCATCTCTTCCCGGGTTCCTAAATACTCATCTGTAGCCCTTCCCTGCTGCAGCCTCCCAGAACCCTGGGCAGGGGGGTGGGGCGTGGCTGCTTTTTGCACAAGAGAGCAGATTTGCCTTGGTTTCCAGCTTGTTTGTTTAAGTATAATTAGAGAAATAAATCAGCACATTAGCTCCCTGCTTGGGAGCTCGGCTTCTTCTAGAATGAGCCACTCAGAGTGGGCAGGGGGGTCCCTGGGGGCCTGGGATAAGCTGGTCCCTTCCCAGGCCTGACAGATAGGGATGGCTGGGTCTCCCTCCCCTGCCCTCTCCACTCCCAGCCTGCACAATTCATATTCCTCCAGCTCCAAGGGCCGGAGCAAGTGATTCGCTAGTCCTATGGAGGTCTCTGGGACCAGGCGGAGCCGGAGGCGAGGGGTTCAGCGAGTCAGAAGCAACTGGGTAATGAGGGGCAGGTGTTGTTCATTAAGCCACACTCCCCGCTTCTCCTGACGTCCCCACCTAGCTGTGGGGCAAATATGGTGGCCCATGAGCCCCTGTCCCCTCTGCCCAGGACTATTAAAACCCAATTAGCAGAACAAGGACGTGCTGAGCAGAGGGCTTGCCTCCTCTGTAGGAATACCAGGGACCGGGAGAAGGGGCGGTGGGGTTCTAATGAAGCTGGCAAGACTGAATCTCAGAAAGCGATGCTCAGGAGCAGCAAAGACTTGGCTTCGAGCTGGGGGAAGCTTCCTCGAGCTGACGATGGTGGCGGGAAAGGGAACAGCACGAGCCTGGGGTCACCCCGGCTGTGCACCAAGCCATACCCTGCTACTATTCCTCCTTGTGAGTGAAAGACAGGGATGGTTTCTGAATGGGGCCAAGTCTGCAGCAGGCTCCTCCATGGAGGTAGGGAAGATGTTCCAAATATTGAATAATCCCTGGGGTGTGATGAGGGGCTACTGACCCACCCCCAACCCTTCAGCTGAAGCAGGAGTTAACCCTCTAATTGCTTAAAGGCTGGGAGTCCTGAAGGGAGCGGTCCAGGGAAGGGATGGCCGGAGCCCTGGGGAGATGATACTTGGGGAAATGGCTCTTTACCAGCTAATAGGGAAATATTTCAAAATTTTAATAATTGAAAGGACATACCAATGTACACCAGCTGACTATCAGCATTGTGTGCAAACAGAATAGGTGGCAGGTCCCCCAACTTCCTCAGAGTGGGATGGGGGGCACTAGATCAGGGCCACCTGACAGGGAGGGGACAGACCAAGTGACCTCCACAGAAGGGTTTGGCTGGGGCACCCAGAGTCACCTTTTGCCCCCTCGTCAGGAACTGTGGAGGGGACTGGGGGGAATATGCCAGCCCTGTAACCCACACCCCAAACCTGCTGCTGCCTCGCTGCATGGGGGCCGGAGCCCAGCCCCCCAGCTGTCCCTCACCCCGTCGGAGGGATGTTTTCAACAGCTCCTGAAACTGCTTCCTCAGCTCCTGGCTTGTCTTAGCCTAAGTAGGCCTTTTGGATTTATTAGTTCTGGGGGTGGAAAGAAAACAGCTTCTCGCAGAAGTGTGTTTAGTGCTACATTTCAAACTTGCAGTCTTGATTGAAGTGGTAGTTAAAACATTTTAAGGCTCGTAGGTAAAGTTGCATTTGCCTTGCGCACAGCCTAGATTCTGATATTATCCATTTATTGCGGTGGCCCCGCGATATCGCCGAGAGGAAATGCTTTATGGAGGGCTATCAGCCCATCTTGCAGGGACATGGCCCCGGCTTCCATGTGAGCCCATTGCTCTGAAGCCACCAAGAAACAACAGAGTGGTAGAGTACATGTGCGTTTTAATTAAGCCTCAGTGTGCACCCTATCGTGGAGATGCTCATATTAAGGAATTCTTTTCACTTTGCGGGAAGCTGGAATATTTGTTCCCCGTGTCATTTTTATATTCCTTTTGTGTGGCAATTAATACTTAACTCCTGGGAAATAAAGCTGCCACCTGATACTGTCTTTATGGCCTGGTATTAAAATAACTGTTCCTGATAAACTATTGTAATAAAGTATTGGAAGGGCCCTGCCGAATGGGGGTTCCGTTCAGGTATTAATTCTGCTCAAGGAGCTGGGCCCTGAATGAACATCTTTTATCCTAGTTTATTTCATTTTTTTTCCTTGATGACATGTGAGCAAGTCTAAACATAATCGTGATCATGAAGGAGAGAATGAGTGTGTATTTGGGGCGGGGCCCTTGGTCCACCTTTCTGTCTGTCCCAGGAAGGTATTTCCAATGAGCGCCCTCGCTCTGTAATTATGGCTGCTATGACTTGACCTTCATCTGCTTGCACCACCAACAGCCAGGGCATGTCCTTGATGTAAGAAAAGGTGAAAACAGTACATTTGTAGTCCCTGGTAGGAGCCCGGCTCTAGCTGGTAACAGCGGTATTTAACTGGGGGACCTAATTTGAGTTTACAAGTGATTACAAGCTGTCCTGTGGGACTCTGCTTACCGATAGATTCTCAAATAAGTTGCAAAACAGTGACGAATTAACTTGTTATGCTGTCAAAATCAATTACTGTGGAAGACAGCTTAACTTCCGCGGCCCTGTTCTCGGGGTCCCTGAGCCAGCCTGGCTGCCCTCTGCCCTGGGAGAGCTGATTAAGGGGATCGTCCAGCCCCAGCTGCCTAACTACCTGACTCCCACCAACCTCCCTTCTGGACTCCCCACCCACTCTTGGCTTTGTTAAAGTCTCTGGCTTGGATTTGGGGAAGTGAATTCTCAAGAGCAGGGAGTGGGGGCAACAGGAGGGAGGGGACAGTCAGCCTGACACCCCTCCTCCAAATGATGTTGTGTCCCCCGAAGGCTGGGGGACAAGGATTGATTCTTGCGGTGGCTTTAAGTGAGATAAACATCTGGAGGCCCAGAGATATTTATTTTGCAGCATAGAATGGAAGGGGCAATTTATAAATGTTCCCTTAATATTTCTGAAACAGATTGGTCAGTAATTTATAGACTGCAACATTGAGGACTGAATTAATTTTCCAGTGAGAAAAGTCTGCATGCAGCTTGTGGAAAGCCGCTCCTGGCATCGCCGGGCAGCATTAGAGAACAGCATGGTGAGGAGGGGTTGTGGAGGCGATGAATCTCACCCTCCCATGTCACAAACGGGGAAGCCGAGGCCTGAGGTCACACAGCCAGCTCCAACTGCTGGCCGACTCAGGTGTGCAGCCCCATCTCCTAAGTCCTAGACTAGTTTTTTTGTTTTTTCTTTTTTGTTTTGGTGTTGGGGATTGAACCCAGGGGCATTCTACCTCTGAGCTATATCTTCAGCCTTATTTTATTATTATTATTATTATTATTATTATTATTTGTGTGTGGGTGTGTGTGGTACTGGGGATTGAACCCAGGGGCATTCTACCTCTGAGCCACACCCCCAGCCCTATTTTATTCTTTTATTTTGAAACAGGGTCTCACTAAGTTGCAGAGGGCCTCACAAGTTGTGCTGAGGCTGGCCGTGAACCTGCAATCCTCCTGTCTCAGCCCCCCAAGTACTGGGATTACAAGCATGTGCCACCACACCTGGCTCTTATTTATGTTTTTGAAATGGGGTCTCACTAGGTTGCTGAGAGTCTAAGTTGCTGAAGCTGGTCTTGAACCCAAGTACTGGGATTACAGGCATGCGTCGCCACCCCCAGTCTAGACTAGTTCTTTACTTTATGCCCCTTATTTGTAGGCAGCGCTCCCACTCCATGTGGAGCTTGCTTTTCTGTGTTATTGACACCTGCAGCCTCATACCACCAAGGGGGTCTTGCTTTCTGCACTAGCTTTTGTTTCCTTTCTGCGGGGGAGAAAAGACCTCTTTGCCTGAATTAGGAGTTGTAAGCCTAATGTTCAAGATCAGGGGCCTGCTAAGGTTCTTGCTGTCCACAGGAGTATATTGGGTTCATGTGGGCAGGGAACTAATATTCATTAAGCACCTACTATGTGTTAGACATGGGGTGGGGCTCTATATTCACATCATCTCATTTATAGTCCTCACAACCATCCTGTATGGGGCAGGTATTTGTGTGTGTGTGTGTGTGTGTGTGTGTGTGTGTGTGTTACTGGGGATTGAGCCCCAGGGTAGTCTACCTCTGAGCTACACCCCCAGCCCTATTTTATTTTCATTTTGAAACAGGGTCTCGCTAGGCTGATGAGAGTCTCACTACTTGCTGAGGCTGTCCTCGAACCTGTGATCCTCCCATCTCAGCCTCCCCAAGTACTAGGATTACAGGCATGCGCCACCACGCCCAGCTTGGGGCAGGTATTTTGAGGTCCCATTTTACAGATGGGAAAAATGTGACTCCGAAGATGAAGTCCTGCTCCCTCTCCTCAGCCCAGGAGGGCCAGAATGGACTGGGTCGGAGGCTTCCTGTGATCAGAAGCTTGGGTACGGCACTAATGAGAGAGGACCTCTCACAGTGTACGGCATCCAGGGATCGCCCAGCGATTTTGTTAGGATACAGATTCCCGTTCAGTAGCTGGGGAAAGGGTGCAATATGGGGTCTGTGATCTGCGTTTCTGCTAAGCTCCCTTACAGTGCTGATGTGCTGGTCCAGGGCTCCCTATCAGAGCCATCCGCCTCCTTGCTTGCCCAGCCTCTACCCCGGTGTCAGGCAGTCCAGGCCCCTGCAGCTGACCAAGCTTCTAATGGTCAGAGCTCATTCTCCTGCCTCTGGAATTTTGAGCTGCTTTTGTGCTGTGTGGGGTCTCTATAGGAGAAAGACGGAACCCCCTTCAGAGCCTCCCAAACCATGTGGAGGCTGTTCTGTATTTTTTTTTTTTCGGTACCAGGGATTGAACCCAGGGGCATTCTACCTCTGAGCCACATCCCCAGCCCTATTTTTTATTCTTTATTTTGAAACAGGGTCTCACCAAGTTGCGGAGGGCCTCACTAAGTAGCTGAGGCTAGCAGCTAACCTGCGATCCTCCTGTCTCAGCCTCCCAAGTACTGGGATTACAAGCGTGTGCCACCATGCCCAGCTCTGGTCTGTATTTAAAACCTAAGTGGATGGCCACCAACATTTCTCACCATTGTGATTAAATAACTAGTAATTGAACAACAAATCAGTCCTCACATTTACTCGGTCCTTGAATCACAGAGCATCCTTCAGGGGCAAGATCTTTACTGTAAAAATTGAATGGAGACCTGAATGTTACCAAACATTATAAATAGCATCAGGTTTGTTTCCCGAACACTCCATACTATGAAAGGAGGAAAGAAACACAGAGCATGGAGATGGGGGACGCTGCTCACTCTGGCCCACTGTCGCACACTAGTGCAAATACACGCTCCCGAACCAGGCACCCCGCACAATTATGTTGTGGCTCACGTCTGAAAATCTCCTTGTACATGACATTTACGAAGAAAAACACTTGCAAATTAAATGTTTGATTAACATTACATCTTTTGCAGTTTAAAAGGGGTGAGCATAATTGAAAGCTGCATTAGTTAAGGAATATGAACTTTATATGAGCTTTATCCTGGGCCTGTGAATTTCAATAGTTTTATTGAATCTTTAGTGTCAACGGCCCAGGGTATTTATACATCACATTTCATGAAATACTCTAAAAGTTCTGGAGTTCACAGACTTATCAGGGGAAAATTGGTACAGTTTGAGCATAAATCTTATCGAAGGGCAACGAGCAATTCCTGTTGGAATTTGGGGTCTATTTTATCAAGATCAAGTGAAATTTACACTTTCTTGTATGGTTCAATACAGGAAGTTTATCCAGCTACCCAGATTCTTATGTCTACACTCGCCACATTTCCAGATTCTATGTCTACACCAGAAAAATTACCTGCTTTTATTGGTTGCTTCTACGGAATATCTTCTTTTATAATCTCAAGGACTATTCTCTTAATTCTCTCTCTATTCCATTCTTTCTTTTTTACCTCCCTCTCTCCCTGTCTTCCTTTCCTTCTTTTATCTGACATTTGTCACCCCACAATCCTGGCTGTGCCTCAAGTTTAAAACTGCCTCAGACCTCCTGAGATGGCTCCCTACTCAAGGGTACCCCTCAATACTGTGTGTTGAAGAGGAAGGCTTTTATAGAGTGAAGCCCTAATCATGTTATTTGGGCTTTCTTTCGTTGAGATTTTTTTTATGTTTTTATTGGTGCATTGTAGTCTCACATCACAATGACTATCAGTTTGGTGTTAACATACATGCACACAGCTCTTGGTGCCCCCCCCCCACATGTAGCACTGAGAATAATGTTGGTATGATCTCATATGTACACATTGTTTATGACAGTAATTCCATAGATTCACTTCTTTCTTACCCTTCCCCTTCCCTTGTACCCCTTCCCTTGCACCACTGAGGGTTCTCCGTTGTCATTGGAGTCCCTTTTGTGTCCCCACTACTCCCTAGGTTGCGCATATTAATGAAAACATATGTCCCTTCTTTTTTTGTGAGATTTTTAACAGAACGGATGGAGCCCATGTGTTCAATGGTGCACTCCTTGTTCTCCAGGCTGCTCGCTCAGCCCGGGACAATGAGGAAATCTTCATCCAGACTTGCCTGGAGGTGCTTTTTACAGAATGGGCTGGAGTTTGCCACATGAAGAGGCTGGAGTGGGAAGGGGCTTCCCAGGCAGCGGGAACAGCCAGTGCCAAGGCCTGGAGCTGGGACAGGGCCCGCCTGTCTGGAAAACATTGGCAAATCCAGGGGGGTAGGAGTGGCTGGGAGGTGAGGGGCTGGAGCCAAAGCCGGAGGGGCCAGTGAGATCAGGCTGTGAGAGGGCCTCACAAAAGAACCCACAGAGAATTTAAACCAGGAGGGGACTGATCAGCCACATGGAGGGCTAGAGCGAAGGATAGCTGAGAGTCAAGTGCAGAGGGACAGGTTAGGAGCTGCCGTATCTGTCTACCAGGCAGGCATATTGGAGTCAGGGCCCAGGCTAGCAGCTCGGCCAGGACAGCTGCTGGGAACTGAACAGGGCTGGGAGTTAAGGACTTGGTGGGGGGGAGCCCGCAAGAGAAAGGCTGAGGCACCTGGCGTAGTGGTGCACACCTGTAATCCCAGTACTTGGGAGGCTGAGATAGGAGGATCACGGGTTCAAGTCCAGCTTTAGCAACTTAGTGAGACCCTGTTTCAAAATAGAAAATAAAAAGGGCTGGGGGGGGTAGCTCAGAGGTAGAATGCCTCTGAGTTCAATCCCCAGTACAAAAAAAATTTTAATTTAAATTTAAAAAAGAGAGAGAGAAAGGCTGAGGCCTCTGGTGGAGATCAGGAGCCAGGGGAGGGGTGTTGGGAATGGACAGGGGTCACTGGTAGGTTTCAAGGGTTCCCAGAATGTCTGGACCCGAGTCTCCATCAGTGACGGGCCTCAGCCCAGAGGGAACTAAAATATCACCAGAGGCAGGATGGCCACCGATTACCAGCAATGCAGTGGAGGTCGGGAACACCGCTGTTGACCTGGAGAACTAAGTAATAATAATAACAATAATAAACCATTCCCCCATGTACACTACACTTGAAAATTTATCTGAGCCACTTGACCTGGCCAAGTTGTTGATACCAACACCATTAGCAATCTAAGGCATGTTAAGTGACTAAAGTCATAATAAATGAGGATGTAATATTTAAATCCAATTTTCTCCTGGTCTTGTGTCTGGCTTCATGCTAAGCATGTGGAGAAATATAAGGGATGTGAAAAATCCCTAAGGAAGCTCATGGCCTGGACAAGAAGACAAGGTTAATCCAATGAAAGTAGCCAACAGTTACAGAGAAGTGCTCATTTATCATCCACCCCATCCACCTACGCATTCACCCATGCATCCACCCTGCGCCTCCCTGTCCGTTCATCTACCCATTCAAAACTTATTGTCATTATAAATGGGGTTGTCCTGATCCTAACTTGGTTCTCCCAACTCTGGCTGCATATTAGAATCACCTTGCATTAAAAATAAATAAATAGCCGGGCGTGGTGGCGCACGCTTGTAATCCCAGTACTTTGGGAGGCGGAGACTAGAGAATCCAGGTTTGCGGCCAGCCTCAGCTCTCTCTTTCTCTCTCTCTCTCTCTCTCTCTCTCCCTGTCTGTCTGTCTGTCTCTCTCTCTCTCCCTGTCTGTCTGTCTGTCTGTCTCTCTCTCTCTCTCTCTCTCTCTCTCTCTACTTAGTGAGGCCCTCCACAACTTCGTGAGACCCGGTTTCAAAATAAAGTATAAAAAATAGGGCCGGGGATGTAGCGCGGAGGTAGAATGCCTCTGGGTTCAATCCCCAGTACCGCAAAATAAATAAATAAATAAAACCCCCCGATGTAGTCAGGCATGGTGGCACACACCTGTAATCTCAGTACTTGGGAGGCTGAGACTGAGGATTGAAGGTTCAAGGCTAGCCTCAGCAACTTAGCAAGACCCTCAGCAACTTAGTGAGACCCTGTTTCAAAATAAGAAATAAAAGAGGGCTGGGGGCTCTAGCTCAGAGGTAGAATGCACCTGGGTTCAATCCCTACTACCAAAAAGAATGAAAAGAAAAAAGAAAAAGTTCAAAGAAGGGAGGGCTGGGACTCTCGATGCACTGCAGCCTCATTCCCAGCAGGGGAGGCGTGGTCGGTGGTGGAGTGGGGGCTTGACCCCTCGCCTCTTCCTCCCAACTTAGGGTGGTGTCTCCTCCACTTTCTGCTAGCAGCGAGGGAGAGCACCCAGAGGAGTCATGCTTTGAGCTGGGCTCTGAAGAACTAGAAGGCCCGGGATAGACAGAGGGAGCCACGGCCATTTGAATAGGAATAACAGCACAGCCAAGGAAGGAGGTCGAGAACAAGGCGGGTGTACTTGGAGATGGGAACCTTTGTGTACCTTTGAGGTCTCTTTCACTGCATAAACAAACAGACCTGTCCCCAGACGCCCTGGCATCCCTCCGTGAGCTCCTGACTCTGCTCCCACACCTGCCTCTTGGTGGTGACATGGACCGCGGGCTGCGCGTCATCTCCTGATCATAACTTACCATCGATCCCGCTGTTCTCCCAAAGCCCCCGGCGCAGCCCCACCTGGAGAGCAATGAGGAGTGATGAGCCCGTGGCAGGGAGGAAGTTTAAACAATTACTTTGCTCTGATTAAGCAGGGTAATGTCTCTCTTTGAGGAACAGCATTAATGTGAAAGTGGTCATGATGGATGCGGCCCCCACCCACATAAATCTCACCTGTGCGCCTTTGTTGCCTCCTCGTGATGCATGTATGAGATAAATTCTCCAAATCTATTTTTGTGCCGTTGCCAGCAGCCTGCTGATGGAGTAAATAAGAGTTATAGCCGCCATAATAGCATCACTTATGAGGGGCTAAAAAAAAAACAGCAAGCATGTCCACACAGTTCTTATAAATCTATTATAAATGTGGGCTCAAGTTTCCGAGGAAGTTCCACTGGACTGTGTGGCAGTGTCTCTTCCTGGAGTCCCAGTGAGTGACTGAGTGGGCAGGTGACGGAGAGGGCCACAGGTGGCCTCCAATGACCAGTGATCTCTTCCCGCCACCTCCTCTCTGGTCTCTGAGTCCTAAGCCCTCTTCAGCCACACAGAGAGTAGAAGCCACACGAGCCATATGGGGCCAGAGAGCAGCCCTGCACAAGCTGAATGGCTGCCTTCGGCACGGCCACACACCAACTCTGGGGCGTGGCACACCGGAGGGGGCCAACCAGCTCCCCCATCAGGTGGCCTGGGCTCCTAGAACCTTCCAGAGAAAGCTGACTTGGGAGAAGCCATCCCTCCTCCTCCTCTTCTGTGTTTCCCCTCAGCTTCTCAGTGGAGTTGAGACCAATTCCCCTGTGGGAAAGGAGGCCTTGGGCCTGCCGGGCGTGGGACGGGCCAGGCCTCAGTCATCTGAAAGTCTGGAGGCCTGTGACAAGAAGGAAAATGACCCGCTTTCCTGCCCCCATCCGTCCCAGCCTCTAGGTCGTCAGCCCCTCCAGGGTCTGGGCCCTCTCCCTGCCCACTCTCATCTCCCAGCCTTTGCTCCCGGGGCTCACTCCTGGTCCCCCCAGCTGAGGCCCCAGTTTCTTCATCTGCAAAATGGGAACAATAATAAACTTATACCCAACTTGCAGGACATTTGTGCTACTCCTGGGAGAGTACCTTGAAGTGTGAAAGTGCTGTGGGGCAGAGAGCTTGTTGTAATTATGGTCCCTGGGGCTCGTGCCTGTGGGGGAAATGCCTGAACCTGCTCTCTGAACCGGCCAGCCTCAGCTCTCTTTCTCTCTCTCTCTCTCTCTCTCTCTCTCTCTCTCTGCCTAGTGAGGCCCTCCGCAACTTCGTGAGACCCGGTTTCAAAATAAAGTATAAAAAATAGGGCCGGGGGTATAGCGCGGAGGTAGAACGCCCCTGGGTTCAATCCCCGGTACCGCAAAAAAAAAAAAAAAAATGATCTTGAATGCAGGCGTCTTCTGCCTCGAGTAGGCTGTCAGCCCCCAGAGGGCAGCGCCAGCCTCCTAAATGGCCCGGGCGTCCCAGCGCCAGCACGCGGCATGTTGGTGTGCTTCCTGGCGGGCAGCATGGCCCTGATGGGGAGCTTGGGCTCGCTTTCTCTGAAGAGCTGCAGTAACCCTTCACCTGGACCTTTTACTGCACTCAGAGTAAGCGCTGGGGACCTGTTGGAGGCGTCTAAGTCCCGTGTGACCCTTGACCTGCTCTCTCATCTCTAGCCATACTGACCTTCTTATGCCTCCTGCGCATGGCAGGTCTGTTGGGAACCTCGGGGCCTTGGCACTGGCTCACTCCTCGCCGCTTCAGGTCTTGGCTCAGATGTGTCCTTGTTGGGGCTTTTCCTGATACTGTATTCAAAGTTCAGGTGTCCAC
This sequence comes from Glis glis, assembly GCA_004027185.1. Lineage (NCBI taxonomy): Eukaryota > Metazoa > Chordata > Mammalia > Rodentia > Gliridae > Glis > Glis glis. Next base: position 39,600 of record PVJS01003624.1, read on the forward strand.
CCCGACATCCCCCCGCCTTACCATGCTGTTCTTCCAGGCACACGGCGGCTGGTAGCCCACACAGTGCACTTGGTTTCGCTTTCCCTCTGTCTTCACTAGAATGTAGGCTCCGAGTGCAGAGGTGGGATCTCGGCTGCCATCTCCAGGAGCCAGAACTGGCACATCATAAACCCTTAAGAAGTAGTAGTTGCTCGAGTGAATAACTGAGTGAACAGAGGGATGGATTAGAGCCAGAGGCCCTTGCCTGGCCTGGACACAGGAACCATTGCTGCCCTGGGAAGAGGGTGGACTCTTAGCCAGAGGTGGGCAGGGAAAAGAACCCTTCCTTCTCTTGTACCTCTTACATCCTGAGCCACTCTAGCCACACCCTCTCTCTGGCAGGAACCAGAACAGAGAGCAGATGGAAGGATGCAGAACAGCTGCCTATGGCCAGGTGTGGGGGCGCACACCGCTGATCCCAGTATTTGGGAGACTGAGACAGGAGGATTACAAGTTTGAGGCTAGCCTCAGCAGCTTAGTGAGATCCTGTTTCAAAATAAAAACCAAGCCGGACGTGGTGGCGCACGCTTGTAATCCCAGTACTTTGGGAGGCAGAGACTGGAGGATCCGGGTTCGCGGCCAGCCTCAGCGCTCTCTCTCTCTCTCTCTCTCTCTCTCTCTCTCTGTCTCTCTCTCTCTACTTAGTGAGGCCCTCCACAACTTCGTGAGACCCGGTTTCAAAATAAAGTATAAAAAATAGGGCCGGGGGTGTAGCGCGGAGGTAGAACGCCCCTGGGTTCAATCCCCGGTACCACAAAAAAAAAAAATAAAAAATAAAAATAAAACCCAAAAAGGGCTGGGGGTGTAGCTCGGAGGTAGGATGCCTCTGGGTTCAATCCCCAGTACTCTCCCCCACCACCACCAACACACAAAACCAGCTGCATCTGGGAATCATATATTTTATAATTCCCACGGTTGTTGGCATCACTCTTCCAGAAAGCCAACAAACCTGTTAAAATGCAGCCAACCTACACCTTGTAAAGTATGCAAATGGCATGGGGCGGGGAAGACACATCCACAGCCCTAGTCCCATTAAAAAAACATTGCCTCCCTCCCTGCGGCATTTGGCTTGCAGATTCTAAATGTCAATAGTTCCCCCAGTGAAGGCAGGCAGAGGGTTGAAAGGTTAGCCCTTTTAAGAAGCTAATTGCCATCGGTAAATTAGAACTATGAACACACCAGCCCTTCTCCTTCCTCACCTCTCTCCAAGTCTGACCCTTCCCCGGGCCCAGAGGCCCCAGGAAGAGCACGATGTAAAACACAGAGCTGGAAACTAGAATTCAGACTTTCTGAGATGAGAAGATAATGGGAAATACATTCTCACCCTCCTCACAATAAGCGAGTCCTGGTGTGCTTTGCAGCCAGTCCAGGAAATAATAGCCAATCTGGAACGTTCCAAAGACAGGCTCTAAGGTAGGCCCTGCCACTGTGGGGTGGAGGCCCATGGAGGCTGAGGGGTGCCATGTATGCCCACTGGTCCCCACCCCACTCCCAGCTCTCTTCTGCAAGAGACCCCTGGGGCTCTTCTGAGAGAAGAACTGGGCGGAGGGTCATTAACCATGGGACATTTACCCTCAGATTCCCCAACTGTCAACCACACAGGATGAGTGCATCGAAGTCTAAAAGGGGTGATGCCTGTCGCTGCTCAGCACAAGGTTTCTAAAGGGATGGCAATTAGGACTTTATCTGTTAATTCTGCTGCTGCCAAGAACTTGCAGTGGCACTCGTGAGGCAAGTTAGTTTTGTGATAACATGCCCTAAAAGTAATTTTTTAGTCTCATTTATTACTCTAAAATTAAACTCCCTGCCCTTACCGCCCCTATGACAAAAGCCTGCAAAACCAGTTCTGCCCTTACTGCCCAAGGAAAAAGCCCACGAAACTGACCCCCACCTGTGTGCTCAGCCCACGCCCCTAGACCTACCCCCTTGCTTCTAAATAAGGAAAAATTTACTATGATTGGTCAATTTAGAGCATACCCCCGAGAACTCTGCTTGCTCTCTATAAAAGGAAACGGTGAACTGTTACAAGAGGCTGCCATTTTTCTGTCTTACTGGAGAGAGGTAGTCCCGCGGTAATAAAGCCTCGCCTTAACTAAGTTGGGGTCTTGAATTTTCTGTTCCTTGCCAGTCGTTCAACAGTTTCCTGTAGGCTCTCCTGAGGGGGACCCTCAGGTGGCCAGGCAGCCCCTCCCAGTGTGCCACCTACCAGGGCGCTGATCTGCCAGTGCCGGCCGGACAGCCGTGTCAGTAGACCACCCCACAAATGCTCCTGCACACCTCACTCCCTTTGATCACTAGAGCGAATTGCGGCCGGTGTTTTAGCAGGGCGACTCAGGTTCAGGAGCAGACTTGCCCGCCCATGGTCACATGGCTCTCGGCCCAGCAGCGCCCCTGGGCCACAGAGAAGCCATCTCTCCCTTGGTGAAGTCCAGGCAGATGGCTGTCTCTTCTTTTCTTTGAACCTCTTGGAGAAGGGCACCTTCCAGGCCCCCCTTGGTGACAGCATGCAGGGCCTGGAAGCTCCTCCTTGGGTCTCCTGTCCCCGTTCCTGTGAGGCCTCCATGAGCAGGTAGGAGAGGAGACACTCTCCCCAGGGCTGGGCATGGTGGCGCACGCTTGTAATCCCAGTACTTGGGAGGCAGAGACCAGAGGATACGGGTTCGCGGCCAGCCTCAGCTACTTAGTGAGGCCCTTCGCAACTTAGTGAGACCCGGTTTCAAAATAAAGGATTAAAAAATAGGGCCAGGGTAGAACGCCCCTGGGTTCAATCCCTGGTACCGCAAAAAAAAAAAACCACGCCCCCCAGGACCCACGGACATAATGACTGTCCCCTTGGGCATCCCCCACCCCAGGCCCACTTGGGGCCCCACGGTGGCCCCATGGGGGGGGAGGGTTGGGTCCCAGTCTGCATCCCCAGGACCCCTGCAGCACAGGCAGTCTGTCCAGCACCCTGCAGGAGCGCTGGCTCTGCTGGCTCCCCCAGGCACCCCAGGTTGGCTGCCTGCTGTCAGTCCTTTTGTTCTCAGCTTTTCAAACAGCTTGTGAGCCAGGGAAAAAGGGGCCCGAAATGGAGAGGATATGAAAGGAACCGCACAAGGTGTCTCTTCTAGGTACTGGATATTATTCTTTGTGGAATGGAGCAGGTCCTTAAGGGGTCATAAGAAAGACAGAGAGGACAGCAGGGTTTATTATGCCCAGTGCTGTGTGTGTTCGTATTTCATGAGACTCTTAAAAGAAGCCCATGCGAAGGGTGGAGTCGGTTCCATCTTATAGATGAGGAAACCAAGAGAAGATGCCAAACAAGCTTAGAGAAGATGAGTAATCTGCCCAGCTAGCCAATGGTAGAAGAAGCAGAAGTTCAGAGATGTTCAGTAATTCACTCCGTATCACACAGCTATTAAAATGCTGGGCTAGGATTCAAAGTCATTCTGTCTCTTGGGGGAAAAATGCTTTTTTCTGTTATAACCAACCACCTAATAGCTTGTCAAATGCCTGTTCTAAACAGTAGGCATTTGGAGGGGACCTAAATAAATCCCTCATCTGCAAATGGGGCTTTTGCCTCCCCGGGCCTCCTCTGAAGGGGAGAGGGCCAGCATAACACCCTATGTGGCTCCCTCTTGACCCAGCTTTTTGAAATCTGCAGAGCTAAGATGAGCTCCTGAGATGCACTGAAATCCACATTTATCAATTTATTTATTTATTTATTTTTTTATTTATTTTTGCGGTACCGGGGATTGAACGCAGGGGCGTTCTACCTCCGCACTACACCCCCGGCCCTATTTTTTTATGCTTTATTTTGAAACCGGGTCTCACGAAGTTGCGGAGGGCCTCACTAAGTAGAGAGAGAGAGAGAGAGAGAGAGAGGGAGAGAGAGAGAGAGAGAGAGAGAGAGAGAGAGAGAGAGCGCTGAGGCTGGTCTCGAACCCGGATCCTCCGGTCTCTGCCTCCCAAAGTACTGGGTACATTTATCGATTTAATGCACTCACCGGTGATCACCTTCCCAAGAACAACATGTCACCTGCAGAGGGAACTGGGTGAGAAGACCTCCCCGCCCAAGTTGTCCCCGTTGCTCCTGGTGCTTCTGGGCTGCTGGAGGGGGGAGGCTAACTGCCTGCTCGTACATATGTGAGCTTCTGCAGACTTGACCAGCCAAGGCAGGGGAAGGTGTTTATGATAAGGGAGTGTCCTGGGCAAAGACACAGGGAGCACAAGCCCCTGCGTGCGGCCAGGCCAGGCTGGGCGGGGGTGAAGGGCCATCCTTAGCATTTCATCGTTGCACCTGGCTCTGCCTCGAGAAGGGGGCATGGCCTCCACTACAAATGAGCCCACAAATATCCCTTAAGAACAAAGCAGGGAGCCGGGTGTGGTGGCACACGCTTGTAATCCCAGTACTTGGGAGGCTGAGACCGGAGGATCCGGGTTCGCGGCCAGTCTCAGTACTTAGTGAGGCCCTCTGCAACTTAGTGAGACCCTGTTTCCAAATAAAGAATAAAAAATAGGGCTGGGGGCGTAGCTCAGAGGTAGAATGCCCCTGGGTTCAATCCCCAGTACCGCAAAAAAAAAAAAAAGAACAAAGCAGGGTAGTGGTGACACACGCCTATAATCCCAGCTATTCAGGAGGCTGAGGCAGAAGGATCAAAAATTGAAGGCCAGCCTGGGCAATTTAATGAAACCTGTCTCAAAATAAAAAAATAAGCAGGGCATGATGGGACATGCCTGTAATCCCAGTACTTGGGAGGCTGAGACAGTGGGATTGTAGGTTCGAGGCCAGTCCCAGCAACTTAGTGAGACCCTGTTTCAAAATAAAATATATTTTTTAAAAAGGGCTGGGTGCGGGGTGGCAGGCGTGTTGTCGCATGCCTGTAATCCCAGTACTTGGGAGGCTGAGACTGGAGGATCCGGGTTCGTGGCCAGCCTCAGCTACTTAGGCCCTCCACAACTTAGACCCTGTTTCAAAATAAAGAATAAAAATAGGGCTGGGGGTGTAGCCTGGAAGTAGAATGCCCCTGGGTTCAATTCCCAGTAAAAAAAAAAAAAAAGGGCTGGGGGTGTAGCTTGGAGGTAGAATGTCCCTGGGCTCAATCCCCAGTACAAATAAATAAATAAATAAATAAATAAATAACAAAAAAAGAAGGACTGGGGATGTGGCTCTGTGGTAGAGTGCCCCTGGGTTCAATCCCCAGTACCCCATCCCCCCAAAAAGGAGGAAACAAGGAGACCCCAGGGCCCCAGGGATGCTTAAGCTGAAGCCTGAGGGAGAAGCCGAGGCCAGGATCAGCTCATGGCAGCTGTAGAAAGCCTGAAGGATGCTCAGGGACACGCTGTCCACAGGGTCCAGCGTCTTCCCAGATCTGCGGGCCCTGCCTGCTGGCAGAGGCTCACATTTCTGGGGGCTGAGGCGGGACTTCCTCTGTCGGATTAGGGACTTCCAAAGGTTACTTGGGGTGCTGTGTGTTAAGGGTGGGGGAAAGGCAGCAAGCTGGAGGGAGGAGAAAACAAAAGAAGGCAAAAAAGAGAGTACACAGGCCTCGTGCCTGCGCGTGGTTGCCATGTGACTTGGAGCGGGTCGCTCCACCTCTCAGAGCCTGGGTTGGCCCAACTGCAAAATGAAGATACAGCGAACCCTGTGGACAGGGGTGCGGCAAGGCTCCAAGGAGACAGCATGGAAGTGCCTTGCACACTGTAAAGCCCTGTGCCCACCTGAGCTCTGCTGTCGTTAGAGAACAAGGGGGTCAGAGTATGTGGCAGTCGATTGCCCATGGGCAATTAAGTTAACATCTGCTCAGATGGTCCCGCTAAGACGCTGAGCCAAACGGCCCTGAATCAGAGGCAACCGCTGCTCAGGGACACTCTGGTCATGGACTAGGAAGGGACAGATCCTCCCTGGGAAGGTGCCCTAAGTGGATGGGCAGGTGGCAGCAGGCTCCCCATCCCTCTGCCCCCACTGTGCCTGTGGCAAAAGAACTTCTGTAGCCTTCCACAGATGCAGGACTCTAGGCATGCGCAGGAGAGGGGAAGGGGGCGAAGAGCCTCTCTCCTGCCTGGAGAGGGCAGAGCCACCCATGGGAGGGCCTGGATTTTCCAGCTCACTGCATGAAGGCATGGTCCTGGGAACCTGCCTGGACCCACAGGGCACTTTGTATGAGCAAAATCTGAATTATCGTTTGCTAAGCCTCTTCGATTTGGGGGTTGTTTGCTATAGCTGCATGACCTAGACTGTATCGGATTAGTGTACATTTTCATCTTGCCCTGTTTGGGCTTCATAATCCAGACTGTCCCCTCTGCAGGACAGTCTGCTGTTAAGACTTCCCCCGCTCCCCATGCTGTGGATACAGCTTCCCAGCAAAAACACCACCTCTCCATTCTCTTCCTCCCCCCAGCTCAGTTTCTAAGAAAAAGTGGCCCCCTAATGTAGACATAGAGGACTTTCCATCACCCATTTCCTCTTGAGAATTGTGGAGCACTTCCCAGGGTGTGGCCCTGTGCTTATCCTCAGGGATATGAAGGTGTCACTGTCCTTGCTGCCTTGAAGGAGTTCACGGTGTGGCCTGGAGCACAGAGCGAGTACAGTGTGAGGATGGATGGATGGAAGGATGGGTAGACCCATCACTCTGTGGATGGGTGGATGGATGGATGGGTGGATCCATTGCTCTGTGGATGCATGGGTAGGTGGATGAATGGATGGATGGATGGATCTATTGCTTTGTGGATGGATAGGTGGATGGATGGATCCATTGCTCTGTGGATGGATGGATGGATGGATGGATGGATGGATGGATGGATGGATCCATCGTTCTATGGGTGGATGGATGGATCCATTATTCCATGGATGAACTGAAGGGGCATGGGTAAGTAGAGGAATGGATAAAATGAGCAGATTCAGTGCCTATTGCAATTGCCCCTTCTCATCTATTTCCTTCCTTAATGCCCACAACTACTCTATAAAGTACATATTATTCACTCAGATTTTGGGATGAGATTTGAACTTGGGTCTGAGTGATGCTGGGAACCATCTTTCCATATCACCTTGCTATGAGCTATCTGTTGCTTCCTATGAGCTCCTCACAGGTAGAAGATTTCTCTCCTTTCTCAGCTTAGACACAGATCACTGCTGCCTCTGGGAAGCACTCTTCTTGCCTTGATCCTACTCCCCATGACAACACGTGCTCGTTGCGTGTGTGTGTGTGTGTGTGTGTGTGTGTGTTTATAGGGTTTGAACCCAGGGGTGTTCTACCTCTGAACTACACCCCCAGCCCTTTTTGTTTTTTGTTTGAAACACAGTCTCACTAGGTTGCTGAAAGTCTCACTAAGTTGCTGAGGCTGGCCTCCAACTTGTGATCCTCCTGTTTCAGTCTCCCAAGTACTGGCATTACAGGCGTGCTCCACCACACCCAGCTTTGCCTCTTTTACATTTTTATTTCTTAAAACCCTTACTGTGGAATATTTTAAGTACAGTCATGCATCACCTAGCCGCAGGGATAGGCTCTGAGAAACGTCTTCAGGAGATTTTGTCATTGTGTGGACATCACAAAATATAACATACACAAAATAAGATGTCTGTGATGTCACTAGGCAATATAATCGTATGGGACCACCGATGTATATGTGGTCTATCCTTAAATGAAATGTTCTCTGCAGTGCACGACCATACGCAAAACTAGAAGACTAATCTAATCCATCCCATGTCGTCACCACACGACTTCAACAAACACCAACCTCTGCTCACTCTTGTTTCACCGCACCCCCACCTCCTCCCCCCTTGCCCAGGCATCTTAGTAGTTCATCTGTAAATATTTCACCATGTAGTTACTCGTTTCTGTGTATCTTTGCCACTCTAGGGATGATATTGGGGTCCTTGAATCCCCTGTGCTCAGTCACCTGGGAGGTGCTCAGGATGTGTTTGTTGAGTGAATAGATGACTAAGCCTTGCGGGGTCATTAGTAGGTTCTTAGTGATGCTACTGCCCCTAGGCCAGCTGCTGGAGGGTCTGGTTTATCAGCAGGGCCAGCCCTGCAGCCAGCTCTTCTGGATGGATGCTCTTTGGAGCCTGTGCAGGGGAACCTTTCTGTTGCAGCAATCTGGGACGCTTTGGGTAGCTGATAAGGCCTTTTCAAATATGGCTTCTTTTGTGTCAACATCCCACAGGCATAATTATATTAGCTGGGCAAACACACGGGCACGGGGCCGCCGGGCTGCATGTTATCTGGCATTGGTGTCGCCTCTGCCCAGACGTCCCTCAGAAGCCCTGCCAGGACAGCAGATGGAGCCAGATCAAGCCCTCCTCCCTGGACGCCCCCAGCCTCCCAGCTGGCCAGGCAGCCCCTCTTTCATTTGCCTCTGAGCCCAAGAGGAGCCAGACAGCCAGCGTGGCCTCGTGACCCTGGGGCCCAACTCCTTTTCTGACAGAGGCATTGAGGGGCAGCTTGACATGGTCATTGGGTTGCCAACCACTATTGAGCACCTACTGTGTACTAGTACCTGCTAGAGTCAGAGAGAAGAAGATCCAGACCCAAAAAGCTCTTAATCTGTGAGGAAGAGGAAAGCTCTAGAAAAGAATATGGGAACAGCCAAAACAGTGTTTAGGCAACAGTGGAAACAGCCCAAACCCAGGCCTGCAGATCGCCCAAGGCCTCTCTGACCAGCTCCCTGACTCTGGAGAGTGGAGACAGCCCCCTCACAGTCTGGGATGTTTCCTGTTCCATGATAAAATGTGTCCCCCAAAAAAGATATGTTGTGAAGTCCTAACCTCTGGCCCTCTGCATATGGCCTCGTCTGGGCTGCTGCAGATGGAATTAGTTAAATTAAGATGAGGTCATCCTGGAGTAGGTTGGTCCAACATGACCGGCCTCCTTGTAAGAAGATGGCCACGTGAAGTCACAAGGCCAGGGATGACCGCAGCCGGGGCTGGAGCCACGCAGCTGCAAGCCAAGGAATGCGTGCAGGAGATGGCGTGCAGCCCGGAGGAGTGAGGAAGAGGGGCCACAGGTTCAGAGCGAGCACACCCACTAATTTTGACTTCAGAACTTCCAACCCTGGAACTAGGAGATAATTCTCTGTTGTTTTAAGCCATTCAGTGTATAGTACTTTGTCACAGCGGCTGTAGGAAACTGACATATCCCCCCAGTACTCTGAGCTCCCCTGGAAAAAGTCTGTTCCCCAGAAGTTTAACCCTTCCTTGTCCTCTTTTCTCACTTCAGTCCTGACGCTGTCCCCTGGGCAATGAAGCCTGTGCCTTCCCTCGCTGCAGGCACCTGCTTCTATTTGGCTTTGATGTATCATCCTTGAGCCTGCCTTGTCCTTAGGATCTAGGACATTGTAAGTAGCCTCTTATCATCAGGAAAGCTGCCTTAGGAGCAAGAGACACAGGGAAATTTTGTTTTTAAGAGGGTGGACTCGAGCCCCTGCACCCCTGGTTTGAATGCTGCATGCCTGCTGTGTGACCTTGCGCAAGTAACTTAACTGCTCTGTGTCTCAGTGTTCTCATCAGTAAAAGGTGGTGGTAATATAGGATTTAACTCATAGGGTGGTTAGGAGGTTTAAATAAGCTAATACAAGCCTTGGCACACGTTTTCTGTAAAGGCCGGATAGTCCATGTTTTAGGCTTCACGGGCTGCCTATGAGGTTTCTGTGGAAACTTCTCAGCCTGCCGCGGTGGAGCATACGTAGACACAGCCAGTACCCAAAGGAAGGGCGTGGCTCTTTTCAGAAACAAGTGGCAGGCCAGATGTGGCCACAGGCCGTGGTTTGCCACCCTGTGAATAACACTCGGAAGCGCTTGGCCCAGCGAGCAGCAAAGAGCAGCCTCGGTGCGTGGGGCTACGCTGCGCAGCACTTCAAGTTACCAGGCAGGCTGGGGTGTGGCTCGTTGGCAGAGCACTTGCCTAGCACGCACTAGGCCATGGCTTCCATCCCCAGCCCCGCGACAAACAAACAAAAATAGCTACAGAACCCTCTCTCGTGTATAAGTCCATTTGCTGTCGTGGATGGAACCCCCGGAGGCAGCGTGCATCCCCGCTACACACACGGGAAAACCGGGGCCCAGAGAAGTTCCCCATCTTGTTCTGCAGCAGCCAGAGGCAGCGGCTGTGTCTCAGTTCCACGCATGCGCTCACTGTCCCAGCCCACGGACCCTTGATGGACACGGGGTTCTTTCCCTCTAAGACACCTGCCGTGGGCTTAGAGCTGTGTCAGGCCTAGAGAGGGAGACTGGGGAAGAACGGGAATACTCCAGAAAAGCGCGGGCCGCCGCTCCTGCCCCAGTTTTCCAAGTCAGCTTCTTGTTTGTAAAATGGGAGTAACAGGCCTGCTCACCTCAGAGCCGTTCTTGGTTCCATGCAGCCATTCATAGATCCTGGCTCGTTTGTATGCATTTGTTCATACAACACACAGGACAGGAGCAAGCAGGCGCCATCTCAGGCAGGGTACCACCAGCCCAGAGGGCCCCTGTGTGAGAACCGCAAAGCTGATCCTTGCTCTGAGTAGACACGACCCCATGCTACGGCGTCCAGTGGCAAGCTGAGGCCCGCTGTATTCCAGCCCCACTTCCCCTGGGCCGCGCACCTTGAACGGCGCACAACTGCCACAACCATACGCGGTGTTCCTGTCCCCTAGAGCTTCTGTTTGAGGCATGGAAGTGATATAGTGCTCCTAAAAAGAAGTGAACATGATGTTCTGGAATGTTCCTGGCTTCCCCTCCTGTCTGCCAGCGCCAGATCCCTCACTGGAGCTGCTCCTCTGTGCCTTTGGCCCAGTCCTTCATCTTGCCCACTGAGGAGCGCCCGCCTCATCTTTAGGCTTCGAGGGGCCTACCCGCCCACTGAGGAGCGCCCGCCTCATCTTTAGGCTTCGAGGGGCCTACCCGGAGGACTGAGTGCGCATCGCTGTGAAGTGTACTTCCTCATGCACCAAATTTGCATTAATGTGTGTCATTAAAAGGTAATTACTGTATGGGAAAGGACCGGGACACATCAGTGAAACATCTGGAGTTGTTTTAGAGCCCCGTGAAGAGCCAATCTGGAGTGTCTCACTTTCTGCAGCCACTGCCACCTTGGAGCCCTAAAGACCCACTGTGACCTGTGACCTGTCACCTCGCGCCACTGCCGGAGGCCCTCCCCACCTGCTCCAGGCCCTCAGCTCTCCTTCCCCTCTCTGACTGCTAAGCCGCTCCTTTCAGTATTTAAATGCTTACTGCCTGCTGTCAGCAGCTGTCTTGTTGGGTGACAGTTGTCTCGGAGTTTCATGATAAGTCCCTCTGATTCCAGGGCATTATCGTCCGCTAAGCCTCGGGGTGTTCAAAGGCCAGGAGCTCTAGAGCCTTAACTAACATGGGAGACAGAACCGAGGAGGCCAGGGCCCTGTCTTCACTGGGGGGCTCAGCCCTCTCCAGAGGCACCAGGCTGGGGACACCAGGCCGTCAGCTCAAGTGCAGGGAGCCCATCTGTCACATGGGGCCAAGGCTGCCCGCCTTTCCTTCCTTCTAATGCAGTGTTGATAGTCAGGCGTCTAACTCAGGGCTTAGCACACTGAGCCACGGTGCTCCCCGTCCTCCTCCTCCTCCTCAGGACCTCAAGGGCTGAGTGAGCCTATTTGAGAAACATTGAGCATCCTTCTCCCTGGCTGCCAGCACCTGCTCCGGCAAGCCTCTCCCGCCTCTCCCCAGCTGTCCCTGTGGTCCTCCCCTGGCGACACTGGTCCTTGTTGGCCTCCTTGTGGAATGAACGCTCAAGGGAGGCGTTTTCCAGTATGTAGTCCTGCCGTCCCAAGAGCCTATCGCCTGGCAGCCACCTCGTCACCTTGTATAAAATGGCCCCGTTTATCATTCCTTTCTGACTCAGGAAAGTATCATTCCTTTCTGACTCTGAGGCAGCGCCTGAGACTTGTTTGCACTTCAAACAAGCTTGCAGGAGGTGTCCATTCATGCCGCTGCTGCTGGTGTTGGGACCCCAGTTTAAGAACTACCGCCTAGGCCAGGCGTGGTGGCGCACGCTTGTAATCCCGGTACTTGGGAGGTGGAGACCGGAGGATCCGGGTTCGCAGCCAGCCTTGGCTACTTAGTGAGGCCCTCCGCAACTTCGTGAGACCTGGTTTCAAAATAAAGGATAAAAAATAGGGCCGGGGGTGTAGCTCGGAGGTAGAATGCCCCTGGGTTCAATTCTCGGTACCAAAAAAAAAAAAAAAAAAGAACTAAAGAACTACCGCCTAGATCACACCCGTCGGAGTACATGCAGTGAATGAGCTGTTAAGTCCCGTGGTCGCTGAAGGGTTAAGCCCAGCCTCCCCGGTCCTCCCACTTCTTCTTCCCCCTGCTTTGGATCCAGGTGCTGCTTGGCACGGGTGCCGGTGAGACCCAGGTTATTGGATTAGTGGACCTGGCACAGTGCCCCAGCATCTGCTCTGAGGAACGGCGTCATATGGTGGGACGAGCACAGGACTTGGAGGCAGAACCAGGTTCAACGTGGCATCTGTCCCACAGTAGGTGTGACCTTGGGCTGCTACTGGTTGGAACTGAAGCAGTGGTGAGCGGGCACACCTGCGCCTCGGTTTTCTCATCTGTGAAATGGAGAAAATCATGTTCTCCTGGCGCATCTCCCCAAGTTTATAGGATGTGCTTGAAAAGGCTTGTTTAAACTAAGGTGCAGATGGAAGCTGTAATTTTCTCATCCCTGGTGTGAAAGAGGAGGAAAGAGTGAAAAAGGCATTCTAACAACACAAAGATGCAAAACCTTAACCACAGAGAGGACTTTGGGGATCATTCCCTTAAACGTCCCCCCATTTTACAGAGCAGAAACTAAAGGTGCAGAGGCAGAGAAGGGATGCTTATGGCCAAACAGCAAAACCAGGAAAGTCCAGCTCTGCCCTGAGCACGCCCCTTCCTCCACCACAGAGTGTAAACATCTCCCCAAACCTGGGCTCAGAAACTCCACCTCTCCCTGTCACCCCATTTTGAAGAGAAGCCAGGTGTGTGCCTCGATTTATCATCCCGACCCTCTTAGGAGGTGTCCGTTATTCATCTTGCTAATGACTCCTCTCTTTCCTCTCCCTGGCTCTGGGCTTGTCTTCTTTTCTGCCTCTCCAAGCCAAGACTGAAACAATAAAAAAGTTTTATTACGCCTAAGACTGCTTTGCTAAGTGCTACCATTAGCTGATAATAAATGAATTTTTTGAATGTTGCAACCAGTTGTTCCTACATTTCCTGCTTGTTAGTCAGGCCTCCAGGTATCACTTGGCCCTGGGGATGTCGAGTCAAGGATGCCTCCGTCCTTGTCCCCATCACCTGCCCCGCCAGGGAAGAGCTGGCTCTGTGGGCCATGGGGGTGTGGGGCCATGGGGGTGGGGAAGCCCCGGACTGGACTTACCCTTGGAGACTCTCGATGTGGTAGGATAATTTTTTTCTTCTCCTCCATCTCAGGGATAATCTTGTCTAATGGGTGAGCTAAGTTCCTGCCTTCAAAGGGCTCCCAGGAGGACGGGAGAGACCCTGACAGGGCTGAGACATGTTCTAGGCTGGACTAGCTAACCCTCGAGGAGCACTTTCTGTGTGCCAGGTTCTCTTCTGGGTATTTAAATGTGATTCTTACTTTTGCCCTTACGACAACCCTGTCAGACAGCGATTATCCCTTTTCTACATCTGAGGAAACTGAGGCACAAAGAGGTTACATCATCTGCCTGAGCCGTCCACTAAGAAAGCAGCAGAGCTGAGACATGAACCCTGGTGGACTTATTTTGGCAGACCGTGGGTTAATTTATCCCCTGATGATAGTAGGTATTCGATAAATGCTTATTGATCCCTTGACTCATAGCCAGGATGGGCTAGAAATGCTAAGTGCTGTTGGATTTGGTGCCTGGGGGAGTCAGGGAAGCCTTCCCTGAGCAGGTGGGAGCGATGAGGGCTGGGCTCCACGAGGCCTCTCTCCCCAGCATCTCCCGCCTCTCCCAGGCCTGATGGCAGCAAGAACTTAGAGCTACTGTTTGCAGGCCATCTGCACGCAGGTTAACAGGCCATGAAATGTCATTACCAGTGTGTTGTTCTAAGAAATCGCTCAAGTTATTGCTGGCAACCCTAGCAGACCACCTGGGAGCAGGCTCCCAGCCTCTGCACTTCTGTCCTGCAGCAGCCTCTGGGGCCTGGGAGGACCCCTGGGGAAGGAGGAAAGGAAGAGGGAGAAGAGGAAGGGAGAGGGAAAACCCAAGGAGGATTAGAGAGGACGGGAAGCTGATGGAGGCCTGTGGGCCGGATTACTGTGCCTGGCACACAAATCCTTACTACATGAACGAGGAGCACGTGAGATGCTGGCGGGAGCCACGCCGCAATCGGCTTGTGTTGAGCACGCCAGCTCTCCCCCAAATGTATCTGGTGAATTAATTTCCCACCCGCGCTTCTCTCCTCGGTCTCTAGGACTTGCCTTTAGTTAGGCAGATGTGGACTCTGAAGATTAAATGGCTATGTGAGGCGGGGTGTGACGCGGTGTCACAGAGCCAATGGAAAACACTAGGGCTGTCAGGAAGCACAGCCAGGGACGCTCACTGCAGCACCGCATGTCACAGCAAAACACAGGAGACAATGAAAATGTCCATCAGCCAGAAAGGATGATATATTCAGCCCTGTTCGTTCTGTGGAATACTATGCAACACTGAAAATGAGTGACATAGAGCTATCTAGAACAGCATGTGTCATTCTCCAAAGCAAAGAGAGCGTGAGAGTCATGTTGCCTTAGCATGTGTTCCCTGAAAGCAGAGCCCATGTGCCCAGAGACCTTCCGGAAGTTATCTCAGACAGGAAGAGAGGACAGGGAAGGGGATAGGCAGGAAAGGAGGCCTTTCTGCGCAGGGCACTGCCCTGGGTGGCTGGATCCTCTGAGGAGCAATGTAGCATGCACATGAGAAGTGCATGGAAGGAGAACAGGGGACAGTCACCACGACTCCTGTCCCCTGTTGGGAGACGGTTGTCCAGGAAGCCAGCTCCTGGCCCTGCTGGCTGTGCCTGTGACAGCCACGCAGCCTCTTGGGACAGAGAGGAAGCTCCAAGGCAGCAGAGCAGAGATGCACAGGGCTGCAGCGGGCTGTCGACATGGTGCCACAGCTGTGCTGACGCAGGGGGGCGAGGGGACAGGGTGCAGAGGACAGACAGCACCGCCCCAGATTCCGTGGGTGCACGCCAAGCTTAGGAACACGCAGCCCTGTGATGCATGTGGACCGTGGATATGTGTGTGGTGACAACAGAGAGGTGCTCCTGACCACGATGAGCATCACATTCAGGACGCTGTGACCAGCCAGGCATGGTGGCACACGCTTGTAATCCCAGTACTTGGGAGGCTGAGACCAGAGGATCCGGGTTCACGGCCAGCCTCAGCTACTTAGTGAGGCCCTCCGCAACTTCGTGAGACCCTGTTTCAAAATAAAGAATAAAAAATAGGGCTGGGGCTGGGGGTGTAGCTCAGAGGTAAAATGCCCCTGGGTTCAATCCCTGGTACCGCAAAAAAAAAAAAAAAAAGGACGCCGTGACCTCTGGGAAGAAAGAGAGACACCATTGGAGCAAGCATGGGGACCTCGCTTGTGCCCCTGATTTGTCTTTTCTAAGCTTAGGGTGGGTGCATGGGTGTCATTTCACTACGTTTCATATGTTTAAGCCATTTCATCGTAGTCATACACATGTGCAGAAATGCACGTGGAGGGGCTGGTTCATGGTGGAATTTGGATAAAAGCTTTGGCTTTGAAGGAGAAGTAAACTTTGGCTGCACAAAGGAGGAAGCCAGGCCTACAGGCCAGGCAGCAGAACTTGCGAGCAGAGGCGCAGAGTGGGGCTGAGTCTGGAGATGAGCCCGGTGGAGCACCCCTGTTGCGTTGGGGAAATGAAGGTTGAGGTGCGGGGTGAGGCCACGTTGCAGGGTGTTAAATGCCACACCAAGGAGTTTAAACAGCAGGAGTATCGGAGCGGCAGTGACAGTGATATGAATAGTAATATGGGAAGAAATCACAGTAAGATATTAATATTAAAACAACAACCATGCTTCTGCCTACGAAGCCCTAGCTCTGTGCCAGGTACTTTGCTGCGTATACTGTGTACATTTAAACTCTACAGCAACCTCAGGAACTGTGTACTATTATTATCCCATTTGCACATTTGGAAACTGAGGCCCGGAGAAGATGAATAGTTGCCCAGAGTCACAGGCTTAATGGGTGGCAGAATGCGGGCCAGAGTCCAGGTCGGCCTTGTGCCCGGCTCCACCTCTCCAACACTTTCTCAGGCCTTTGCCCGTGATCACTGAGAGACACTCTTCCCCCTCCCCTACCTCTGTGAACTCCCAAGGTGGGACAGCACTTCCCCCACCATGGAGAGTCGTTATCCTGCACCCTGCTCCTGATGTAGTGGTGGCCGCAGCGTGCTGCACTGAGGAACCCAGCCTGGGCTCAGTGGGGCAGAGGGTAGTGATCAGCAAGTGAAGCATGCTAACCCTGCACCCCCCAAGACTAGCCTTGAATAGTCTATGTTGTATCTCACGCAGGGAAACCAGCCCCGGCCCAGAAGGTCTTATCTATGCACACATGGGCAGGTCACCCCCACGTAAGGAACATGCGCTGGAAATTGTTACATGTTAGTTTGCAGGTTCAGAGGATGGGCTCTTCTCCGTGCAAAGGTGAAGGCAACCCATCAAAAAATGCGTGCAAGCAGAGCGCAGTGGTGCATGCCTGTAATCCCAGTACTCGGGAGGCTGAGACAGGAGGATCGCAGGTTCGAGGACAGCCTCAGCAACTTAGCAAGACTCTCAGTAACTTAGGGAGACCCTGTTTCAAAATAAAAAGTGCTGGGGGTATAGCTCAAAGATAGATATGGCCCTGGGTTCAATCCCCAGTACAAAAAAAAAAAAAATGCTTGCAAGACATCCTCACTCTGAGGATTTGGCCCTGACGCTTCAGAAAGGTGGTCAGACAGTAAGTCCCCCATCCCCCCACACACACACTTGGACAAGACATCCACTCTTCTGAGGCTGATGATCCCAGTGGTTTGGGTTTGGGGACAGGACAGGCAAGTACGAGTGGCCTTAAATCCTACTAACCAGCACATGAGTCCTTTCAGCTTTCCATTTATTTTTTCCCTGAATGGAAATCAGGCCCTGGGTCAGATCCTCAGACCAAGCCTGGGAATCAATTAGGCATGTAATGCTCATTAGCAGTAATGAATGTTCCTCGCCGAAGTCCTTGTGCAGCTTGGTGGGGGACGTGGCTTCTGTGTAAGAACCGAGCATATTTCCCTGAGCAAGATCCTGACCCTGCAGAAGCCCCAAAGCCTGCCGACCAGGTGTGTGTGTGTTTGTGTGTGGGGGGGTGTGATATGTGAGTAGGGTGTATAATAAATGCATGATCTGAGCCATGCACACAGCATGTATAGGATATATGTCACGTGTGTTTTCCTGGCATGAGTCTGGGAGGAATGGGCCCCACATGTGCAGTGTGGGATACATATGAAGTATGTGGCATGGGATGTGACATCCGGGCGTGTGTGTGAATACCTGCGATTTTGCATGTGGCGTGTGCCTAGCACATGGATCGCAGACGTATGGAGTGTGCTCGTGGGGAGCGGTGCCTGGATTTATCTGTGAGTGTGTGCTCAGGTATCTGAGCCTGAAGGACTTTGTCACTGTCAGAGCAATAGATGACTGAGAATTCCCATGACATCGGGCAGAATTATGATCCCGCTTAGCACTAAGATAACATTGGTTGGAGAGGGGACAGGTGAAAAATGTCCCCAGGAACAGAGAAAGGAATTCGACTGGCTCAGCAGAGGATGAGCTGGGGCTGGGAGAATTCTTGATTAAAGCTGAAAAGCTCTGAGGTCTAGTGGAGAGCAAGGGGCAGCTCAGCCTGGAAGGATTCAGGAGGGATGATGCACAGCCCTGGAAGCAGCAAACCCTAGCAGGGGCGTTAATATTGATGGAGAGATGCGGAAGAGGCAGGCTGGGAAGGGAGAAGGAGGCCTGGATGCCCCCGTGTAGTCCTCTGGATGGGAAACTTACGGGAGCTGGGACGTGGGGCAGGTAGCCCAGGGCCCTCCTAGAACATTTCTTGACACCTCTGCATCTGGGTCCCCCAGAAAAAGACCTCCCCACCCCACTGTTCATCAGTCCCAGAACAGCTTTCCTGTTCCCTTTTTCCGCTCTACACGGGCCTGGATAACATGACGGTGTCCCAAATGGGATACTTTTGAGACTAAAAATGGCTATTAATAATTGTTCCAGGACAGCAGGTGAAAACTGGGACTGTGTCTAGCACAAGGGAAGTAGAGTTTCTTGCAACTCAGAAGCCAGGACGGGTGGGAATGGAGAGCAAGCCTCCTCACTTCTCCTCCAGGCTCAGCCCTGGCAGGGGAGGCCCCAGCGCCATCAGCACCTTGGCCAAGAATCTCCTCTGTACCCCTTCCTGGCCCAGCCCCCACACCACTGCAGGCAGCATGGGCTTCTGGGAGACTCAGAAAAGCCAACCTTCCTCCAAATGTACCCAGAATCACTTGGGAGCATGCCAAAAAGCAGGGCAATTCTGTTGGCGTGGCCACCCTTCTCGAAGGCTCAGCTCCATCCAGAATTCCAGTACTTACTCAGAACACAGGGCATCTTGCCGAGATCCTCTGAGATAGAGTCAGACCTGGATCCAGGTTCCCAAATATCGCCTTTCTCCCTGCCTCCCTCTCTCTCTCTCTCTCTCTCTCTCTCTCTCCCTCCTGTATTCATTTAACACACATTTATTATTTGACTACTTAACATTTGCATTGTGAAAATGGCATGATACCAATATTAGAGGAAATGTTTAAAAATAAAAATAAATCACCTCTAGTTCTACCACCTTAACATAATAATTAATTTCATTTTTGCAAAGTCCCTTCTGATCCTTGTCAGCACGCCTACGCTTTTATTACATAGTTATAATGTGCATATAATTTTCCATTCTGAGTTTTTTATTTCACATTTTATCATAAGCATTTTCCATGTAACAGAGTTTTCATAAATATTTTAAAGTGCTGCATAATAGTTTGTTGAGTTTATATACCATAATTTACTTAACAATTCCCCTATTGTTGAACATTTAGGTTGTTTTCCGTTTGGGGCTATTACAGATAATGTTGCAATGAATATCTTCATGCATGTGTAACTCTTGTTATTCTTGTGAATGATTTCCTTTGGATACAATATTACAAGGGCGATTACTGGGTCAAAGTAAATGAGCATTTTTATAACCCTTGATATATATTTCCATACTGCTTTCCAAAATGATCATTCCAATTTTCAACATTATCAGTAATGTGTGTACCAGTTTCAACATAACAGTGTCAGTGGTGCCTCTTATCATTTTTCCCTTAAATTGCTAATTTAGGAAGTATAAAATAGGACCTCCGTGTTGTGTTAATTTGCTTTTATTGGCTTTATAGCAATGGCAAATGTTTTCCGTGTTAGACAAGACCTTTATCGGGTATTTACTGTGTGCCAGTGTCTGGTGATAGGTGCTGCAGGGGCTACAGAGATGATGGGAAAGGTCCCTGTCCTCAGAGCTCACAGTCCAGTACCCGTGTGGACCCAGTGGCTACCAGGAAGAGGAGACTGGGTACAGTAAGACATCTTCCTGAAGGAGGGGCCATACAGGTGGCTCTGGAAGGAGGGGTGGGCTTTGGACCTGAGAAGGAAGAGCAACCGATGAGTAGGTTTCAGCCTGAGCAAATAGAGTGCAGGAAAGAGAGATCCAGGTGCAAAGGCAGGGCACAGCCAGCAGGGGGCGCTGGCACTGCCGCACTGCCAGGTGAGGGACTCCTGACTCTAATCCCACCTCTGTGGGGCATGGGCAGTGCTGGCTGACTGAGGAAGGGACTCCAGGCGGCTGCTGCTGGGTGCCCGGATGGACACCACAGTCGTCAGAGCCCCTTGTGTTAGTGCAGTATGTCCATCTTTCCAAGTATTTTCTGCTTTTGATCATTTTTGACCCTGAATATTCCCCCAAGACAATTGTCTTCACTGTCCCCATTTTACAGGTGAGAAAATTGCAGCCCAGCTCTGTTAAGTGGCTCATCTTTGGCTGCAGTTTAAGGGTCAGAGCCGGAACCCAAGCCTGGGGCTTGTGATTCTAAGCCCAGGGCGTTCTGATGGCCCAGAGGCTGGTCCTCAGCTGTGACTGCGTATCAGCCCCATCTGGAGGTTTTTTCTTTTAAGTTCATTTTTGCCACTGGTTCCAAGAGCTGCTCAATCGGAATTGTCAAGGATGGGGCCCAGGATCTGAAGCTCCAACTTTTCCAGGGTTCTGAGGCATTGCCTGGCTTATGGCCCAGAGGTAGGAATGATGGATAAGAAGATCAACCCCAATGGGACAGAGGGTGGAGCAGGACCCGGGAACTGAACAGGAAGAATGAGTGACACCCGTCATCCCAGCAGATGGCTACGCTTCACAGTGATGGAGCAGAATGGGTCCCAGTGGCCTTGCCCCTTCTTAGCGCTCACCTGCCCTGCCTTCCTGCATGGGCCCGTCTGCTGATGGGGTCATCTTGAAGAGGACACTGGTGTGCAGGCACCACAGCCCAGTGTGGCCTCAGAAGACGGTGACTTGGAAGCTGGTCGTTTATGAGCCTGAGTGTGGACTTAGCCCATGCTTGGAAGGGACGAAGTCAGGATTTGAACTCAGGTCTTCCAAGAATGTGTGTGTTTAGATATCTGGAAGCATGTTTATTTCTGAGTGAGCTTGCTGGCCTGGCTGGAGCTCAGGAGCTGGGTGGGAGGCCCAGGAGAGTCTCTACAGCTAGCGTGTCCAGTGCACACTGATTTCAGAACTATCAGGGTGCTGGTGCATGAGGGTTGCAAAGATGGTCAAGTTGATCAGCACCGGGATGTCGTTGAAGGATGTGTCCTCCAGTGGTAGATAAAAGAAGGGAAAAAAGGATATTAATATCGACTTACATTTCATATAGACCATGTCATTTTATTCCCCCAGTGATTTTATTGTTGGTACCGGGGATTGAACCTAGGGGCATTCTACCTCCGAGCTACACCCCAGCCCTCCCCCCTTTTTTAAATAGTCTTGCTAAAGTTGGGCATGGTGGCACACACTTGTAATCCCAGTACTTGAGCGGCTGAGATAGGAGGATCGCAGGTTCGTGGCCAGTCTCAGCTTAGTGAGGCCCTCTGCAACTTAGTGAGACCCTGTTTCAAAATAAAGAATAAAAAATAGGGCTGGGGGTGTAACTTGGAGGTAGAATGCCTCTGGGTTCAATCCCCAGTACCGTAAACAAAACAAAACAAGACAAAAAAATAACCAGTCTCACTAAGTTGCTGAGGGTGTTGCTAAGTTGTGGAGGCTGGCCTTGAACCTGCGATCCCCCTATCTCAGCCTCTCCCCTACTGATTGTATAAGGCTCTTGGGGCAGTAGGAGCATGTCTATTTTACAGATGCAGATACTGAGGCCTACAGCTGATAGGAATCTTGCCTAAATCCACATAGCTAGAGCAGTAAGGCTAGAGTTCAAATATAGTCATCAGGTTCCACATCCACTGCCGGCTTAATTATGGATGCATTCAGTTCCGGGAGTGTTTTCTGACAGCATAGACTATGGCAATGAGTAGAGACAATAAAGAGACGGTCGCTTCATCTGAACAAGGCCACTTAAAGTGTGGACTCCGGGCCTGCAGCATCAACATCACCTGACGTGCGTTAGAAATACAGACTCTCTGGCCTCCACCCCAGACCTCCAGGGTTGGAGTCTGCATTTAAACAAGGCCCCCCGAGTGATTCTCATGTACACGAAAGTTCAAAATGTCTTTTCTCTACCCAGATTCTGCCACCTGCTGCACATCAGAATCACCGGGTGCCTCGGGGGACAAGAATCACCTGTCCAGGCCCCGCCTCCAGAGGGCTGAGTCAAGACCTGGGCGGGGCCTTGGCATTGACAATTTTAGAGTTCCTTACTTGCAACCACCAGTCCAGGATGTACTGACCTAACCTACGCTGGCCACGCCTCTCTCTCCTGCCTCCCCTGCCCTTTTCTCCTTCTAAGTATTCAGTTTGGTGTAGTTGGATGGCGTCCTTGTTAATTATCATCTGGGAAACAGATGGACCAGAATTCTCCACCATTATGGGGTATTTAGAGAGGTTGATCCCAAAGCCTGGGAAGCCAGTGCCTGGAATTTGGGCCAGAAGTTCACAAAAGCTTACGTCTACAAGCCCGTCTCTGCCTCTGGGGAGCCGGAAGGAACTCAGGGGCAAGTGAAAGTTCTGAGAGGCCTGCAGGGCAGGGGGAGGTGGAACAGTAACAAGTCACACGGCGTGGATCTGGGTGGCAGCATCCATCTTTATTCCCACTTTATACATTCAGAAATTGAGGCTTGGAGATTGTTGTTTAGCTTGAAGTCATTTAGGTGTGTGAGAGCTAGCACCTGAAGAGTGGTCTGATTCCTCTGTGCTCAGGGTACATGTAAGAGACCCCTGTAGGCCTCACCGTGCCAAGCCCCTCCATTTGAGCTTTCTCTATCCCAGCCCCTTGCATCTCCTCCCTGCTTCTGGGCTGGCCAGGGGCCCAGCATGAGTTGTTCAATAAGCCAAGCTAGAGTGGGCCAGGGCCAGGCCCCCCCAGGAGTCAGTGTGGGACCAGCCCCCCCCCCGAGGATGCTGGGAGGGAGATGGAGAGAGAGAGTGTGTGTGTGTGTACACGTGGGCGTGTGTGTTCCCCCGTTCTTGGGCATCAGCCCAGGTTTTGAATCTACTTGCTGGAAGAGAGTTCAATTTGGCCCGGATACAAGCTCCACCGTCACCAAACTGCCATCTTCATTTAGTTAACGTTCTTTCTGGGCGGACCTGGCTGGGATTCATCTTCATTACCCCGCGAGGGGGCTCACTCCAGGCCAGGCTTTGATCTCGGAGCAGCAGAAAATCGCCTCTTGCAGATGATTTCCCCTGAAGGCCATTAGCAGGGGCGGTGGGAGGCTGAGTGCCAGGGAGGGGCTGCGACAGTCCCCAGTCCACCCAGACGCATGCTCCAGCTGGCTGTGGCCTTGCTTAGCTAAGCTGGGAGGGGCAGGATCCTGGCTTCTTCCTCTCTCTGCCCCTAGGGCACCCCCTGATAACTAGCACCCACAAAGCACTTTACAAAGCGCCTTCACATTTGAATTTTGTTTTGTTTGGGGTTTTGGTACTGGTTATTTAAACCAGGGGCATTCCACCTCTGAGCTACACCCCTAGCACTATTTTATTTTTCTAATTTTGAAACAGGGTCTCACTAAATTACTGAGGCAGGCCTTGAACCTGTGATCTTCCTGTCTCAGCCTCCCAAGCACTGGGATTACAGGTATGCACCACCATGCCAGCTTCACATCTGATATTTACGAAGTCTAAGATCGGCCTGGGTTCAAATCCTGGCTTGTCACTTACACAGTGACCTCGGGCAAGGTGCTCCTCTCCAAGCCAGTTTCAACATCTGCAAATTGAATGTGAGCAATACTCCCAGCTTACATTCTTGAGATGATTCCACAACATATGCACCTGGAGAGCCTAACAGTGCGTGCGCCAGCGAGGCAGGGATCCCCACACCTGTTTCACAAACAGGAAAATGGGCTCGTGGACCCCCACCCCCACCCCGGCCAGCTGGAAGACTTTGGGAAAGTCGCTTTGTTCTGAGCTCGGTGTCCTCCTCCACCAGGTCCTAGTGGTAGCATCCTACCTCCTAGGCTAGCTGCAGGGCCGGCAGCCGTGTGTGCATGCAGGCCCTGGAGCTGCAGAGCTGAATTCTGGAGATGGTGTGGCTGTCCTCATGGAGGGACGTGTTCTGTACAGCTGTGCTCCCTAAAGCTCCTAAACACCAAACAGAAGCCTGCAGCTTCTGGAACCTTTGAGGCTTTTAAAAATCGTCCAGGGTTTGGCTCGTGCACAGGGAACACACACATTGCCGGGTCAGTGAGATTCCAAGTCTGGCTCCCAACTCTGCTCTGGCTCTCAAGAATAGCCCAGCCCCGCCGGAGCCCGTAGTTCTTAGCCACTGTCCATCCCGCCCCACCTCTCTCCCCTCTGTCCCAGCGCTTTCCTGTCCTGGTCCCAGCCCCAGCCTCTTCCCTCCTCAGCCCAAGAAGGGCAGCCCTGGCTGCCTCCCCAAGGCCTCCAGACCCGCCCCCTCCATCCCTGCCCCGTTCTTGGCTGCCAACCCAGCCTCAGCCCTTTCTCCACAGGCCGTGGCCCCAGCTGGTTTAATCCCCCGTGATTGGCACTCTCCGACAGTGCAGGGTAAGGACGTTTGGTCTGAGCCACTGGCGCTTCGCCACTATTATCTGCCCACGGCGGCAGGGTCTGTAATCCAGCCCATTGATTCGGCTGCTTTTCTTCTGCACACGCTCCCGGGCATGCCGACCCCACTTGGATTTGTGTGAACTCTGCAGAAAGCGAAGACAGAGGAGCCTTTTCGCAACCGGGGCCGCCAGTCTTTGAGAGGCTTGTCCGTTCAGAAAGGCCAGCTCGGAGGGATTCATAAAGTGCCTCACAAATCCAAACAAACGTCTTGTGTTCCCCGGCATGACGCTTTGGCCAGCTTCCTCGCACCTGACCACCTATTAATCTGCCTTTTAACTGGGTCTGCATGTGGCCGAGGCACATGGTTACCATCTCCAGCCCCAGCTGGGCCTCCTACAAACTGGGTCACCTGCAGGGCCACGATTAGTGGCTCACGGACCCAGTCCTGCTTCTCCCAGGCAGGCTCCAGCCCCCAGCCCTGAGCTGGCAGGTGTTTTACTGCAACCTGGAACTCAGAGCAAGAAGCAGCGGCTACTGGCATCCACCCAGAGGGTAGGGAAAGGATCGACTTTCCAGTGGCTGAGCCCGAGGAACCTGGAACTTGAAGCAGAAGATGACACTCCCCACCCCGGTACTGGGGATTGAAGCCAGGGTCTCACGCATACTAGGCAAGCACCCTACCACTGAGCTATATCCCCAGCCCTTTTTATTTTATTTTATTTTGAGACAGTCTCGCTAAGTTGTCCAGGCTAGTCTCCATCTTGGGATCCTCCTGCATCAGCCCCCTGAGTAACTGGGATTATAAGTGTGCACCATCATACCCAGCTTCAAGCAACAAATCTTATCCTAGAGTCTGTGCACTGCACCACAGTAGGACATGAACTCTTTGAAATGATGTACGAAATTATATGCATGTATATATGCACATATTTTGATGGAGACAGTCCACAGTTTCACTGGATTCTCAAAACAGTCTGAGACCTAATGGTGTGGTCAAACAGAACTGCCTTAGACCATCGGCCGTGGCCATTGGATCCACAGAGGGGCTCAGAGGTCACCCAGGTCAAACCTCTTGCTCTACAGATGAACCAAGGTGCCCTCCTCTGGGTACCTTGCAGTAAACATCCTGCCTTACCTTACATGGTGGCCTGAGAGAATGCTTTGGAGAGAATAGCCAGCAGGCCTGAGGCCCTGAACCTGTCCTGGCTGGTGGCCACCACGTTCAGGCTCCATGTCACCAGGCCCTGCCTGCAGGAAGAAAGGCCCCATGTCGCCAGGCCCTGCCTGCAGGAAGAAGCCCTGAGCTCGGCCAGCTGTGACCCAGGACCAGGGGGCACTCTGCCCATTGCAGGGGCTTTTATATCTAACCTCTTGCTTACCCTAATCCCTGACTCCACTGGAGCCTCCTGACCCCCTCTGCCTGGCCAGACCTAGCCTCCTCATTCACCCCACGCCCTTAATCCACAGATGACCGGCCTGTTCCTTCCAGCGCCGTCCCTTTCCCAGACCGGCCAGTCTCCCATTCCAGCCACAAGGCATTTTCTGACTCTGGAGAGACATCTTCTTCTCTTGCCAGAAACCACTTTGAAATCTGCAAACTCTTGCAAATGGAAGAAATAATGAAGAGAGAGCAGAAAGCAGCTCCCCTTCCTCTTCCTCCCGAGCCCTCTCTCTCACACCCGGCTCGCCTGGGGCTTAGTCCGTCACCTGATTCCGAAAGTCCTTCGCAGCCTTGTTTTCCTTCCACAGACCCTCAGGGCCAGGAAGGAGCCCGCCTGGCCAATTCTCTACTTCACACATGGCCCGGAGGCCAGCATCATTGATATGTTTATTTCTATATGGACACCTTCTATTCTCAAAGAGATTGCAAGGTGAAGGATGGAGACCCTAAGTGTCTAGAAGAGAATAAAGATTCAGATATAAAAGATGATAGAGCAGGGTATGAGTTCATCCTTCCAACATTCTCATCTCACTGACCAGGAAACTGAGGCTGAGGGCCATCTGCGCCCGAGCCCTTCCTTTCACTACACTCTGTTCATTGATTGATTAATGACATTGAGGAGCATGAGCTGCAGACAAGATAGGGGTGGGCGACCCCAAGTGTTGTCCCTGTGGGGCCCTGTACCAGTTTTCTGAGAGGAGTTGGGAATTTCTCCAGACATTGATATCTTATTGGATGATGTGACATCACTGCCCTGACTGCATCTGAATTATTATTATTATTATTATTATTATTATTATTTTGCAGTGCTAGGGATCCAACCCAGGGCTTCATGCATGCTAGGCAAGTGCTCTACCACTGAGCCACAGCCTCAGCCCCTGCATTGGAATTCTTAAGGTGCTCCAGGGCTGAGAGGAACGGGACCAGCCAACATGAAGTCCCACCACTTCTTCCGACCCCATGCCCCTCTTTCCTCGGACATTTCCCCAGAGGAGGACAAAGGCCTTAATTAATGAAATGGAAAGATGCGCTTCGGATTCCAGGCATTGAGCAGTACTTTTTTTATTGTGAGTCACAGACACCCAACCTAAGGTTCCAGCAGAAAAGGATTTGTTGCCTTTTGTAACAGGAGAGGACAGTGGGTGTTGCTTCAGGCGCGGCTGCCTCCAGGCACTCAGATGACGTCTTCAACCTGTTCCACCTTGGCTTGGTCTTCCTTTGCGTTGGCCTCGTTCTCAGTACTCCTAAGTAATGGCCACAGCTCTGGCTCTCTAGTCTCCAGCCTATGCCCCAGGGGAAGAGAGCACCTTCTCACTTGTTCTGCAGTAGTCCCAGGACTGAGTCCCATTGGTCTGATTAGGTCACATGCCTGTCCCAGAGCCAATCACTGCGACCAGGGAATGGGATGCTCTGGTTGCAGGCCAGGGTCATGCGAGTTCCACCCATGTGACCTGAGCCTGGGGAGGGGGAGTGCTTTTGTGCTAACAAAACAATAGCTGCCTGCTCCCGCCCCCCAGTGTGGCCCCATTACTACCCACCTCCATGTGCTTGCTGCAGGTGGTGAGTATGGCCTGGTTTAAAATGGGTGGGGGAAGGATCAGAGGAGGGGGTAGTCGTGGAAACGGCAGATAAGCATGGAGTCAGAGCAGGTGGGTTTGTTAGAGGGTCACAAGTTTCTGGATAACTCGAACCTGGCCACTCTGTCTCTGTTGTTCCTCAGATGGATGTCATAAGATGGGGAGAGGAAATTGAGCTCAGAGAGTGAGGTAGCACACCAAGGGTCACCCAGCACGTCAATATTCAAACCCAGTTCTCCATCCCAAGCTCTCAGCATTGCATGGTTCTTTTTTTGTGGTACTAGGGATTAAACCAGGGGCATTTTGCCTCTGAGCTACACCCCCCGCCCTTTTTATTTTTTTAATTTGAAACAGGGTCTCACTAAGTTGCTGAGGGCCTAAGTGACCGAGGCTAACCTCAAACCTCTGATCCTCCTGTCTCAGCCTCCCAAGTACTGGGATTATAGATGTGTGCTACCACACCTGACTGCATGGTTCTTGAAACAATGCTGCTTCCTGATGATGGTCTGGCGATGGCCGGCAGGCCGGAGGGCCCTGCCACTCTGACTACTCTCAGCCCTGCCCAGGTGGCTGGAGTGGCGCCTGTGCAGCCCTATGGGGAGGGAGGGCAGTATTGGCCTGAGACCAGTGCCTGCTGCAGGAGGGGGGCAGCATCTTGCCAATGAAATATTCATGGTGGTTATTGAATCAAGTTTTATTGGAATAAAAATACACTTGCTGAATACATTTATTTCCCCTGGTTCCTTTCAACCCCCTTCCTTCCCTGAGTGATTTGATTTGGGGGCCAGGGAGGGTTTTTTCCCCAAGTAAATTGGACTTAGGTCAGCAAAAGAAGGATGCTGTGTCAGGACTGAAGCTGGGCAAGCGAGGAGCCTCTGGGGGCTGCAGGAGGCCCCGGGGGTGCCTGAGGTGGGGCTGGGGACTGAGGCAGGGAGGGAAGGGGCCAGTGCCCCACTCTGGGTCATCCTTCGGGCTCCTGCATGCACAGGCCCTGTCTCCAAAGCCATCCATGCACTCACAAATGTGCAGTCCCCTCACGGTGTCTCCTCTTCCCCTAGCTGCTTACGAGGGGCCAAGGCCACCGTGTCAGCATGTGAGACCAGAGGCCACAGGTCGGGAGCCACTCGCGGTCAGGCTGACCCTCCACACCATCTTAGAGGGATTCAGGGGGGGCAGATGACTCTGCCCTGTCCCCTAAGTAGCTTCCTGTTACATCTTTCTTCCTCAACCCAGCTCCCTCAATGTTTTTCTCTCCCTCTCCATCTCTAAAGATCTCCCTCTCTCTTTGTTGTAGAGTTCCCAGCCTCTCCAGGGCCTCTCATGCTCCACATATTTGTTTTGGTCTCAGTGTCTCTTTGGTTCTGTGTGCCCGACTCTGCCTGCGAAGGGCTCTTTCTAACCTCACGTTCAACACTGTTACACATACACAGAGTCACAGGCACCCTCACGTCCTCACAGTCACCCTGACACACTCACACCCCCACACACACAAGCACGGACTCTCCCATACTCTGGCACACTCACAGCTGCACACACCCTCACACACCATCACGCCGGCAAATAGAACAGGTCTTCCATGTCCGTTCCTGTGCTGGGGTGTGCACCTGGGGTTCACCCACCACTCCACACCCACCCTGCCCCATCAAAACCACGATGGACTCAGGTCCGTCCACCTGTAGGCCCCCCTTTTATTTGACAGGGAGGGGTCACAGGTGAGAGCTGGGAGGTGGAGCCCAGGCACGGGTGTCACCTCTCCTGCAGGGCACAATTGGTGGTGCCACCTGGCTGGCCCTGCCCTGCTCAGTCACTGGCAGGTGGGAGGGCCGACCCTGAACTGTGCCGGGGGCTTTGTGTGGTCCTGAGACGGCCAAGGACCGTGTCCCTATAGAGGAGACCGGCTCCCCTCACCCCGTGACCCCCACCCAGCCTTGTCCCGAGGGCTGTCCTGCTCTCAAGGCTGGGGACCCTCCTCAGGCCTCAAAGCCCCACTGGGGTGGGCACTGCATCTGGGTGCGGTACAGCGCTGCCTCTTCCCCATGCCCTGTCTCGTGCAGCCCACCCCAACACACACCTGCAGCCCACGCCCTGCCTCTCGCCTTCCCCGCTTGACTGTCCTCCTCTGGAGAAGTTGGGAAGTCGGGTTCTCTGCCTGCCGGCAGGCTGCTCCTTCCCCCCAGCCGGAGTCCCGTCTCCCAGGGCCTGTCGCATCCCCTTGTCCCCTGGGCTCTCAGTCTGCCACCCCCTACCTCAGGCTCCAAATCTCACTGTGCTCCTTAAGCTGACTTCCCCGCCTCCATGGACAGACCCTCTCTTTGGGAAACCTCTCTCTGTGGTCCTGACCACTTGGGGTTGGGAATCCAGATGAGTCATTTCTGTGCTGGGCAAAGACAGCAGATCCCCTGTGGCTCTGGCTCCAGACCCCTTGCTGAGTGGAGCCTGGGGTGTGGAGGGGAAGGGTGTGACCCTCAGAGAACACGGAGCCAACAGGTACCTCCCGGGGGAGGCTCCCGAGACGGGAGGAAGGATGGGTCAGACCCGGAGACTCAGAGGACCCCAGTGCCAATGGTAAGAACCAACAGTTAGGACAGGGAACATGGTGGCCACACCTGGCCCTGATCCACTGTCTCACCTTACTGGCTGTGTGACCTTGAGTAAGTGACCCGGCACTTCTCAGTTTCCCCCTCAGGAAAATGGGCTCAGTGGCACCTACATATGTGCTAAAGGATGAAATGGGCTTGGCCTGAGGAAGGTGCTCGGTGGGTGGCAGTCACCACTGTCATCATCATTAGTAGTATCCCGAGCACCCGTGGCTGCCAGCAATGCCGTGAGGTGGCACTGAGGCTGCCCGTCAGTCTGATCATGTCTGCCGGCCCGACATGCGTCTGTCTACAGATGACAGCTCCATTGCAGTAATAATGGGCCTGGCTGGGAGTCCTCCCCTCCGTCCCCCTGCTGCTTATGATAATTTAATTGATCTGCTCACAGACTGTGCAGCTCTTCTTGGCTTAACTCAGGAAAGAAATAATAATAATAATACCCCCTGTCCAACATCCTTATAATTAGGAGGTTCGGCTCTGCCCTAAGTCAGGTGACCATGCGTGAACCAGAGAGCTGCGGAGTCTCCTGTTTCGGGGTGTCGGAGGGAGAGACATCAGCCCCTGACTGAGCGGGGCCACCATTGGGACAACTTTCTGTCTCATAGGCATCCCTTTCCCCCATTTACAGGGAGCGGGTAATTAAACCAGAGTAATGAAGACTCATTCACTGCTAATTCCTGCGGTGTTGGAATGAATTTACATTCCTGTGCAAAGGGGGAAAAAAGAATTAAAATTTTGAAAATAAAACCTTTAATATTCGTATACAGCTTTCTATGTGCTAGACACCCTTCTGAGCCCTTTACAAATAATAACTCATTTAAACTTGTCATTCTGAAGGTGATATTCGGCTGTCAGCTTGGATTTGTAGCTGGAAGCTTTGTAAAAGAAGGCAGTTTGGATCAGACACAATTTGTCAATGCTGCAGGTTGTCAAGGGCGTTGCTAAGAGGAGTCCCTGTGTTTAAATGTTGTTTAACTCCTTGCTTTCAGAGGAGAAAAATGGATGGGTGGAAAGGAGATTCTTCTGTTAGAAGAGAATGACAAATTGTTTTGTTTTAATTGGAAAATTCAGGGTTGTGATTCTGAGCTCAGATAAAATTTGAACCAAGTAAATGAGACAGCCTGCTGCTCTCTGGTGGCAGCATACACATATTGCAGGAAAAGTACACAAAGGGAGGTTCATTTTGCAAATGTAGGGCAGTGGGGCAGCAGCAAATAACTGATCCTAATTGATTATTGACGCAAGATTAGCCATATGCTCATGATTATAGAAGCTGAGTAACAGTGGGGGTTTTTTAATTAGTTAAATAGAAGGAAAAGATAGTTCTATAAATAAGCAACAAATTTCACCCTGTTTCATTCTGTGTTTTGATACCTGGAAATGTGAAAGGGCTTCTCTCTTCTTCCAAAGATAGGATCCCATGCCAAGCCACCCCAAGTGGGCAGGCCCTGAGAAATCTTCCAACCCCACAGCAGAGTAGGGAAAGAAGATGATCCTTGGATGGGCAGAGCCTCGGGGCAGGGGAAAGGCGCCATCTTCCTGTTGTCCTCTCAGGCTGTAGCCCAGGAGCCACTGTGCATTCCCCAAGGCTCCTTGCTGGGCACCATGCCAGAGCACCTGTGTGCATCCATTTGGTGAATAAATCAGTTTGATTGCCTGATGCAGATTTGCTTCCCAAGATTTACCAAATATTTGCTGAGCCCCTACTCTGTTCCAGGTACTGGGTTGGGAGCTTTCTATGTGTGTTCTCTTTCAATTTTCTGAGATTGACTGTTGATCCCCTTTGCATAGATGAGGAAGGCCATACATACCCCAGGATATTATCTTTTTTATGACTCTCTTCTCCACCAGAATGTGATTTTCTTGACCCAGGGCCTATGTTGTTGTTGTTCTTTTAAAATCTTTATTCTCCATCACACTGTCATAGTAGATAGTCACTAAATCTTGAACGAATGATTGAAGTAGTGATTACTCATTCAATAAGAGATTATGTGACCTGCCCAGGTTATGCAGCTGGGTGGCAGAATGTGGATTCAAGTCTAGCCCAGAGCACCTCTTGCATCACAGCTGCCCCAAAGACCCACAACTTCCACGCTTGTAATCTCAGTACTTAAAAAGCTGAGACAGAAGGATCGCAGGTTCAAGACCAGCCTTAGCAACTTAGCAAGACCCTGTTTCAAAGAAAGAAAAAATCAGGCTGGGCGTGTAGCTCAGAGGTAGAATGTCCCTGGGTTCAATCCCCAGTAGCACAAAATAAATAAATAAAACTTTTGCAACTTCTAAGTTCATACCAGTTGGCTGCTGACCACTACAGAGGTGCTAATCCAGAAGGGTGCTGGCTGGTGAGAGGACAGGGGGCCCGTGTGTGTAGACACCTCCACCTGGCTCTCAGCTCCCCAGATTACTGTGTGCAGTGGTGTTTTGGAACTATCTTGCAATAGCTCACGAGAACTGAGTGTGCACATCTCTTCCCAACTCTGTGTTCTGTTACATCACATTGATAGCCTGAAATAGACCAGGGTAGTAGTATTTACACCATGGAAATCGGCCAATGCTACAAAATCAGGGCTTTATTATTTTATTTTTGGGGAGAGCTGGTTGTTGTGCATTTACCAACACACCACTGACTAGTTTACAGGAAGATTCTAATGAAAGGTAGCTATGAGGTGTACATCTCCCCGTGTTTTTTTCTCTGAGGAGAGCCATTAAGCCTTGCAGTTTAACCCCTGCCCCTTGCTGAAGGTTGTTACAGGTGCTGGGATGCTGGCAGGGAAGTCCATAGCGATGAAAGAGGAGAATTCTCAACTGTTCTAACTCACGTGCCTCTCCCAGAAACCAGCCTCTCCATGTTGGGGAACGGTGATGTGGGGGTAGGGGCAGAGTATTCTCCATCCCTAGGAGATGCCTCCTCAGGGCACTGAGTGAGTGATGGGCACCCCCACTTCTTTCTCCTGGGGTGCCCAGAGACTCTCAAGGCAGTTTTTGGTGATCTTCCTCTCCCCCCTGAATTTGTCCTTCCAAATGGCCTTTCCAAACCTTCCTGGCTGATTTGGGAGCAAACTCGGCATCCGGAAGTCGGAATCATGGAAGCCAGGTAACTGAATCCTATTTAGCCCTAGGAAGAAGCCACCCAACAAGGCAGTTATGTTATCTCCCCACAAACTGTATCGAATAGCATCCCCCAAAATTCATGTCCATCTGGAGCTGTGAATGTGACCTTATTTGGAAATAGAGTCTTTGCAGACGTAATCAAGTTAAAATGAGATCATACTGGATTAGTGTGGGCCCTAATCCAATGACACATGGGCCAGTCCCCCAAGCGCCAGGTGCAGCAGCACCCATCGTCAGTCTATTGTGGGTGCAATCAGCCCTACTCAGCCCCTCCCCAGCCACCCCACTGCCTCGGGTCTGGGTCTCCTCAGCTTGTGCCTGGACCGCTGCAGTAGCTTCCTGTGTCTCTGTCTCCTCTGGCCTCTTCCCACCCAGACCCATTCTCATCAACTCACGGTCCCTGAACCACCCTCCTGGCCATGGCTCTCCTCCGCTCAAAGCCTGCAGCGGCTCTCACTGCCCCAAAGAGGGAATTCAGCTTCTCTTGCTGAAATCCTTCATTCCCTCCTACTCCTCCAGCCTCTATCCCCCTGCCTCCTCACTCCCCTAAGCCAATCTGATTCCAAATTGAACTAGTCTTATTCCTTCCCCATACTTTCCTAACTTTGTCAAATTCAAAGTCTCTCTCTTCTGTGTACTGACCAGGTGCTCTGTCAGGACCCCTTCACCGTGTTGCTGTGTGACTGCGTACATCCCATACTTCAAATATTTGCTCCTCATTCACTGTGGGAATATGGCGATTTATAGTCTCTCTCTGAGCCTCAGTTTCCTCACACATCTGTTCTTCAGTGAGTTGTAGAGATTAGGTTAGATCGTGTATATAGGGTGCCAGCACAGAGAAGATACTCTGGAAATGGGGGCTCCCTCTGGATCCCCGAGAACCCAGGACTGCAGGTGTGCAATGTAAGTCTCCGGCAAGAGCAGGTGTGTCTTGGGCAGAGGGCGTATTCTCCAGGCCCAGGAGGATGGGGAGAAAAGCACAGAGCCAGGGTTAGAGGGCAAGGCCGAGACCAGACAGGGCTGGCTCACCGAGGCCTCACTAGGCACCAGCTCATCCCCGCTGCTGCTGAGCCCCAAGGTGGGGGATGAGGTTCAAGATGAGACCTATCCCTGCCCTCCGGTCTCCCTCAGCTCAGCTTACCTGTGGGTGGGAAAGAGCATGGAGGCCAAAGGCTTAAGTTCCAGCCCCAGCTGTGCAGTGACTCAGTGGGTCGTCTTGGGCAAGACCCTGCTCCTCCCTGCCTCGGTTTCCATTTGCAAAATGACAAGGCAAGAGAGGAGAATCGCCAAAGCCTTTTATTGTTTTGTTTGTTTGTTGTTTTGTTTTGTTTTTATGTGGTACTGGAGATTGAACCCAGGGGCATTGTACCTCTGAGCTATACCTCCAGCCCTATTTTATTTTTTATTTTGAAACAGGGTCTCACTAAGTTGTTGAGGGCCTCACTAGGTTGCTGAGGCTAGCCTCAAACCTGTGATCCTCCTGTCTTAGCCTCCCAAGTACTGGGATTACAAACTTTGCCACCACACCTAAACTAAATTCTTTACTTTAAAAAGGACAGTGAAAGCCGGGCGTGGTGACGCATGCTTGTAATCCCAGTACTTTGGGAGGTGGAGACCGGAGGATCGGGGTTTGCTGCCAGCCTCAGCTCTCTCTCTCTCTCTTTCTCTCTCTCTCTCTCTCCCTGTCTCTTTCTCTCTCTCTCTCTCTCTCTCTCTCTCTCTCTCTCTCTCCTTAG